>JAHWFP010036674.1:45215-56658 GCA_023313725.1 Lithobius niger
ACTATGCATTCTGGGGCTGGGGTTTTATGCTGGAGAGGAGGGAAAGCGCGGACGTCGAGGATAGCTGCGGGGGTCTGATTGGCTGAGGGCCTCGAGAACAATGGAAAGTGGGAGGAGAAGTCGGTTGAACAAAGGGACTGGGTGCAGAGCCGTTTGAAGGAGTGGGAACATGTAAAACGGAAAAAGATAGGCCTGTTTTGAGTTTCACTCATTTGAACTTTCGGAAATGGGCCTTTATTTTGTATTATTGGCTACGGATTGAATATTTACATGTTTGTAACGTGAATAGGCTCTTGTTAAAGCTTGATACTTGACTTTGGGTAATGCAGAGAACATTACTATTAAATTAAACAAGCTTTTAACTGTAAACTGCAGTGTTAAACACCACAACTAGTTTTGGCTGGGGAGGGGGGCAAAAAAGAGTTTTCGAAGTTTTTGCACAGTTTGACTTTCGGAATTGCATGGAAACAGATCTTTGTAAGAATTCTTTTGGTTTTAATAGTAGTTCAAGCTATCAGTAGCATTTGGTTGGGTCTAGTCGGGCTGAGAGGAGAACTATAATAAACATATATACACTGAAAAATTCGTGTCCGGTAGAATGCCAGGTCGTAATATGTTTATACGTTTGGACCTATGGTAGCGTTTCTGGGGGCAAATGATTATTATAAAAAGGCTAAATAAATGAATAAATAGTTTAGTTTAATTATATGCTAAAACGCATAAAGTTAAAGTAGAGGTTTGAACCATAAATTAACGGACAAGGGTTGATCTAAGTGGAAATTTTTCATAGTAGTTGCGATCGTTCAAACACAATAAAAAATATCACACTTCAAAAATGGTTGTCACTATATGGACACATGGTTCAGTATATTTCTCCTAGAACACAACTAAGCTAGTGTTTGGGCTTTATGCCCGAAAAATACGAGTATTAAAAGTACAAAAATACAAAGTTCCAATAACGATGGCGGCCATGAGGCATTAGCACTGTCGGTGGTTTTGGTCGGTTTTCAAATGCAGTTTTAATGGTCTTCCAGGTGGAAAGTTCAAAATCGGGCTTCCCCAAGAGTCTTGTATTTGGACTGGCTATTAAATGTCGAAGAGTTGGAGAGAATCGGACCATTATTGGAGAATCGGCCAGATATGCCTCGGCGAGGCATTTTGGATGCCTCAAGAAAAAAAATTTCAATTTTCTTGAAAAACGGGCGTTTTTCGGTGGCGCTCGTTTACAGAAGGTGTGACGCACATGGCTGCCCGACGCGAGCGAAAAAAACACACCCATGTTCGGGGCCGTTGGCCTTGTTGCACCAACCTCGCCAGGCGAAACCTCACACAACAACAATAGACATTTCTTCTTTACTAAGAGAATTGTAGTACCTTGGAATACTCTGCCACTTCGAGTGGTGAACGCACCTTCCCTATTAAGCGTCAAGGCTCGCTTTGATAGCATGTAACGATTGGGGTTGTCTTCTTTTGGGGGGATTGGCTCATGAACATGCTCAATAGGGTGGGCTGAAAAAAAATTAAGTTTTCGAAATTCAAAATGTAATAGTGCAGAAAAGTTGCTTTTTAGCATCGCTACCACACACAAGAAAATTCATCACTCTGAGGTCATGTCTTGGGTTGCCACAAGAGCCTTGAAGTTTAACATTGTACGTCAATGGGCAGAATGGCGAAAAAGGCAAAAATGATAATTTGGTAAGTTAAAAATTTAATTTTATCATTATCTCATTTGATATTCTTAGAAACCATGTAAACAATGTGTAATTAAAAAGAATTTAATTTTTGTTCAAAACTATGGGTATAATTTAACATCAAAGATAGGCCAAATAGCCATTTCTGCCTATTTTGGCCCATAACCTCATTATCAAATTTCTCGAAAAAAAATAAAAATCCTTGAAATTGTGGTTACCTTTTATGGTTTCAGGTATTATGAATTGTGAAAAAATTATTGGAAGAAGCCAGGATAGGACTGTCAGTGTGATGGGTGCTTCACAGTGTTTGGCAGGTCAACTCCGTGGACTGTTAGTGTGACGTGCGCGGTACAGCATTTGGAAGGCCAAAGTGTAAGTTGGATTAATTTGCTATCACACAGTAAATCTGGAGGGCCAATGTAAGGACGTTTTAAGTGAGATACTTGATAGACCAATCCAAGAGCCTGGGCCATAATTTTTTTTTCCGGAACATTTTTACTGGAGGCCAAGGAAGTAGCGGAACTGTGCTTTGTGTGTGTGAGGATAGGTTTTAATTCGTACCTGCGGTATGGCTTGTATCAACAGCAGCAACGCTCGTGCTTCAGTAGTGTGTAATTTTCAATCCTAATTTCCATACAGATTGGAATTCCGATTTTTGAGGAGCGAAATCAGTGGTGTTCCTCATTTTTCGAGGAGCAGTGTGAGTGCAACTTTTGCAATGGATCCATATTTTTGGAGGCATTTTTTAACTCAATGGACTGCGGCGGGCAGAAACGTGCTTCGGACGATTCGACCAACAACAGGAGACACTAAAGGAGGACACAACACCGCCCTTCTGCAGTGCTTCGAACCTGCCAACTACTTCTCACACTAACCTAACTGGGACAACGTGGGAAACGGAATTTTTTCTAAAAATAATTGTAGTGTCCCTGGTCTGAATGAGCAAACAAGTGCGAGTGACCCGGGAACTAGCCAAAATGTTTTAGAAGTTGAGAAAACCAAAATTCGCATTAACTTGTGGCAGGGGGATTACTTTCACGGTGCCTGTAGTAAGTCTGCGCAGACACGTTGTTCAAAAAGCTAAGTGATGAAATATGACGAAGAATGCGAAGAGAGTGAAGTGATGTGGGAATTAGAACACGCTGGATTAAAGGATTACTACTTAAGCAGACAGAATAAACACACATTTAATTTTAAGTCACGAGATAGGCCTTCCAATTCCTCCTTTAGGCTAGGGGTTCCACAGAATTGCAGTTACACTTTTTATACATAATTACGTGCAGGAATCTTCTTCTCTTAATTAGCCACTACTCATAGTCCTAATAAGTTAATACCGATAAATACACCATAATTACCACAGGACCACAATCTACCTTTCACTCTCGCCTTGGCTTCCTTGGGAGTCCTTTAGCCTAGATTGGGGTGCTGCAATCAGTTGATTCCGCTTCCTAACATCCAATGCGTTTTCCTTGAAGCAGTATTGACTTGGGCCTACATCCAAGCTGGAATGCTGGCCACATCGAAGGCTGGCCTTATACTGGGCCACGCGATCCAGTTACGCGAGCCGGTCAATCCTTTCCCATTGACTGGGCTTCACAAGAAGGCCACCAATTCGGGTTACCTTATAACTAAGGCTGCACCGACACCAACTTTACCGATCCGATACGATACCGAACCGATTTTCAAAATTTTGCCGATACCGGTATCCAAAACTGTATCCTTTTTTTTTTTCACAAAAGGTGTAGGTTTCTGCAAAAGTCCTATAATTATTAAAATTAAAATTTTTTAAAACCCACAGATATAACAAAGCAAGGAAGATACACAGTGATTTCCTGAGCAAAACGCCGCAAACCGCATGTCGTAATCTCAAACGGTTATCAATATTCCGCGAACGTTGCCGACACCGATCCGATACCGCAAATATTGGCAGTCGATCCGATCCGGTATCGGTGCAGCCTTACTTATAACTTCCTTATAAAATCTTCGAAGAAAAAGAAATAGCCAGAGTCCATTGAGAGAGCTTGTAATCTCACTGCTTGAGGCCAATGTGATAGGAAGACTGCGATTTCAAAGGGGAGTCTGCGATAACATTTCGATTTCCTGGAATGTGAAGAGAAAGGAGTTGTCTTTAGCTTGAATGCAAAGTTTGAAAATCTCTGAGGTGACGTAAAGGTTTCTGCACTTCGTTCCGCCTCCTTTGTGAAGATCAGCTACTGCCGCGGTGTTGTCTGTCTGAACTTTTATTAGGGTTGAGATGCAAAAAATCTTCCAATAGATTATTACTTCCAGCAGCTTTAAAGATGGAGTTTATGGCCGAGCAGCACACTAAAATTGTGGATCTTTTAGCCCTGAGTTGAAGTCTAACAGAAAGCTCAGGAGTTCAGGTAAAGGGGAAGAGATTGGATTGTCTTTCCGCAGGTGACACCAACGAAACCATTTCTTCCAGTGGCTGTCATAAATCCTGTTGGTGGGAGCCTCTAATTGGTTTACTTGCGATTCTAATGGCTTTGTTTTTTCAAGAATTCCTGCCTCCTTGAGAAGTCTGATGATGATAGCCTACTGGTCTAGTTTCAAAGCGGTGGGGTTTGGGTGGAGAAGACTTCCTTTCTTTTGAGCCTTGAACATCTGGAAGACTTCTTGGGTTGTCCATTAGAAGTTGTAGGAGTTAGGAAACCAAGGTGCCACAGGCCAATTCGGAGCTATTAGGATGAACAGACCTTGTAATGATTCTATCTTCCGTAGGATCTGAGGTAGGATCTTGAATGATGGGAACATGTACCCGAAGAGGTTTGTCCAAGGTATTGATAAGGCATCCACTGCCCACGCTTGATCGTCTGGAACTGGGCTGATGAAGTGGAACATTGCACCTCATTAAAAATACCGTAGCGGTTTTTACTCTGAAAGCTCATATCGATAAAAATGTCATTCCAGAAAATTCAACGCACAATTTCAGATTATAGGAATCTCACCAGATTCTTGCGAATTTTCAGCAGACAGTATTCGTCCGTCTTCGTCAGGCAGTCAAGAGTTTTTATTTTTTAGAGCTTGTATCTACTTAGTTTTGGACATGTGATTCGAAACCGGCGCTCGGCATGGCCCACTGCATGTGTCGGGCCTACTGGATGCGACTGGCCCACTGGATGCGATGGGCCTCTTACATGCAGTAGGTCCTCGCTCCCATCGGCTTGAGAGTCACACTGAGAAATTTTTTCGCAGTAGAAATCTGATCCCCGGATTAGAAGCACCTTGTGTATTCGTTAGAGTAGCTCCATTTTTTATATGTTGCTGAATGGCCAGGGACTCTAGTCCTCTTAAACGACGATCATATGGGATTTTAGCAGTGTAGACGTTTTGCTCCATCCAATCTCATGCTTCGTCTCCATGTGATGGGATGCAATGCTGTTTCTTGTGTCTTTATTGCCATGGGTTGTTTAACTCTCTTTCTAACTCCCACTCGCGTTTCTCCAATGTAAACAGCCCTGCACTCATCACATGGGACTCTGTACACTCCTTCACGTGTATATGGGATCTTGGACCAGAGTGTTTTGTCCAAGATCCCAAATACATGTGAAGGAGTGTACAGAGTCCCATGTGATGAGTGCAGTACTGTTCACATTGGAGAAACGCGAGTGGGAGTTATAAAGAGACGTAAACAACACATGGCTGATACGAAGAATAAAGACACAAGAAACAGGATTGCATCCCATCACATGGAGACGAAGCATGAGATTGGATGGGCAAAACGTCAACACTGCTAAAATCCAACGTCCCATATGATCGTCCCTGGCCATTCAGCAACATATAAAAAATGGTGCTACTCTAATGAATACACAAGGTGCTTCTAACCAAGGGATCAGATTTCTACTACGAAAAGATTTTTCAGAGAGACTCTTCAATGGGAGAGATGTCCTACTGCATGTAGTAGGCTCATCAAATCCAGTGGGCCAGTCGCATCCAGTAGGCCCGACGCACGCAGTGGGCCACGCCGAGCGCCGGTTTCGAATCACGATGTCCAAAAGGATGTAGATATAAGCTCTAAAAACTCTTAGCACCTGACGAAGCTGGACGACTACTGTCTGTTGAAGATTCGCAAGAATCTGGCGACATTCCCGTAATCTGAAAACGTGCGTTGAATTTTCTGGACTGACCTTTACATTGTACCTCGTGGTGAATAGGTTGATCAGTGGAGTTTTCCCAATTGGCGGACAGGTATTTGCAAATGGAGGTTTTGAGAGTCCATTCTCCTGTCGTCGGTTTGTGACGTCTCTGGTGGAAGTCTGCGATTACATTCAGATTTCCCAGAATGTGAAGAGAAAGCAAAGCTGAATGCAAAGCTGAATGCAAAGCTTGAAAATCTCTGAGGTGACATTATGAAGGTTTCTGCACTTCATTCCGCCTACTTTGCGAAGATAATCTACTGCCGTGGTGTTGTCTGTCTGAACGTGTATTATTTTCTCCAATATTACATTTTGGAAATGGGTAAGGGCTTTCATGACAGCTTTGAGTTCCAAAACAGCTTTGAGTTGCGATCTATTTCTTCTGCCCACAGTCATCAGGCCTTCAGGCTTGCGATGTGGGCTCCCCAACCTTCCATAGAGGCGTCCGCTGGATATGAAGTCTGGCTAAGGCACTTGGAGTGGAACTGTTTGCGATAGGTTCTTGAACATTCAACCCCTATTATAGAAGTGCCTCGACTGGAAAGTTTTCGTCTGAGGAATGTGTGGCTTCTCATGGGTGTTGACTTGTTCCCCAAGTGTATATATGATAGTGGTGGAAGGGACAAGATTTGCCATGAAGTTCATTTTCCAATGAAGCTGTTTAGTTCTGCAAAATTTGTAAGATATTTTGTTGAGAAAGTTCCTGGATTGTTTTAAGATGTCTTCTATGCGGTCCAGTGAAGGCGACACTGCTGCAGACGAGAGGTGAATAAGACTCCTAGGAAGAGGAAAATTTGGGCTGAGGATAGCCTTGATTTCTTGAAATTTATCCCAAAGACCAGGTGATATGAATAGATCCAAGGTTTAGTGTAGATAGCTCTAGCTTCAGTTGTTTGGGATCCCGATTCTTTAGAAGCCAGTCGTCTAAATGAGCGGACTTGAAGCTGGTGAAGATGAGCTAACCAGTGTAAAGATTGGATAGGAGACCCGACACCAACCATCAACAACTCGGGGATGCAATTCTTTTTTTCTCTTAGCGCTAGGCCTATTTTCACAACTCCAACTTTTCAAATTGTGCATCTCCAAGGAAAATGGACCAAAACGACTCTGGTTTTCAGCGTTTAATAGCCCTGAACTTTATCTGTCATTCTGTGAAAACAGAACTTTAAATTTCGCCATACTTTGGCTTCCACATGCATTTAAAAAAGTGTTCAAACCGAGCGCCGCTGCTCGCAGTTTACGTGACTGTTTTCCACAAAACTTGTAACTATTTATTTGTATTCTTGAATTATTTTACAGCCATAAAGCAGACTGCCTAGTGTTGTTGTAGGAGGGGCAGCCACTCGGCACTCAACCACATACATGTATGAGGACCCGTACTCTACGTTTTTATGTTTACTAAGGTGACTATTTTAGCAATTGCGACTGCAGTTGAACGACGGCATTTCAAACAGCAAAACCGTATGCCATAGGAGACTATCTTCACTGTATTGAACACGATTTTAAAAAATAAATGCCAAACTTACACCCAATGATAAAAAGGGACAAACAGTTCCTTTTTTTCAGTGTATCCCTAATCAAGCCAGCAAATAGAGCTGCATCAGAGAAAATACGATCTACGATTCACGCTCTTTATTTTCAGTTATTTAGCTAGAATTTTATCCTTTTTGTTTAAGACCTTGGTATTGGTATTGGAGTGACCGATAATGTTTGTTATCGTGTACCGGCATTGGAGCCGAAAAAGCGAGTCTCGGACACAGTTTTTTTTTTACACACAAAAAAAATTACCTTGACGAATCCAGTACATAAAATCTTTTGTGGATAAAATAAATATGATTAACACTTTACTACTGAGCCATCCTAATGATGAGGCAGGTCATATAGTCATCAAATAGTTTCCAATTGAAGGGGTGCATGGACAAAGGTGTCAAGTAACATTTTGTTCATTTTGAGATAATAAGTGCTAAAGTCTAACAATGGCTACTCCTAGTGTAATGCTGCTGCAAATATCATTGTTGTCCCAAACAGAAGTAAATTATTAAAAGTTCTTTGTCTTACAACACTTTCAAGATATATCGTACACAAGTACCATAAAAAGGGTACCGAATGTAGTTAACACCTTTGTCCACGTAGTATGCTAGTGTTATTCTTGGCGCAAGTATGTGACAAAAGGTGTTAAGTGCTGAAATGTTTTGCTTAAAGTGAGCCAAAACATTGTTAACCTAACCATTGTTGCTAATAATATATTACAAATTTACAAGGCTCTTGTAAATAAATTCAAATTCAAATTACAAATTCAACAATAATATGCAGTGAACAATAAACTTTGAAAAGTATACAGCATTAGTTCATTAAAATATTAAAATGGTACTCATTAAAAGGGTTATGCGTTAATATTCATGAACCTTTTATAAAACTACGATGAACTTTAGGAATGAAAGGCAGTTGTGTTATTTTTATCTGCCAGCCTCTAATGAGAAATTTTCTTAATGTAGGGATAGACTGATTTCTTTAAACGCCTCTATGTTGCTGTGACTGTACTTGTATTTATAGGTACCAACTTTATCACACGAATTCCAGTACTTCATCCCTAAAAGCTACAGTTTCTTTTTCTTGACTTTTAATGTATGCTATACAAAGTCAAGGCCCTTATGAATGTCCACAGTAGTTACATATCAATCCATTACATCAACAACAGTGAGTGGGTCTTGGTCTTGTCCGTTTTGCAAATAATTTTTGTATATTTATCTGGATCGAGCACCTTTGATGCTTTTTCAGATTTTTCTCTACCTGACCAAAGTTACTGTCAAAATCTAAATATGTGTGCCAAACAGTTTGTAACTTGTGGCCAGGAATATATAAATATGCCCTTCAAAAGTAAATAATTCCAAAGCAAATTAGTCCATAATTCTATTTTCCCTTCTGCCTGAATATGACCATGCAATAAGATGGTCATGCGACTCATAGATTCTACTTAGCTGGATGAATGCCCACAACTGTTAAAGATTGTGTGGCTTCCACGCGATGTCACATTTTCAGTTCAGGTCATCATGGAGCTTTTGCTCTTCATCCGGGGAAATAAATGAACTCTTAGGATATAAAACCATAGTAGGTGTAGAAAATGTTATCGGTGTACTTAGTTTTTAAAGTGGCATGGTTTGTTGCATGTCAAAGGTGATGCAGCATTTCTGGGGATCTGCTTTCTCATCTACTCTATTTACCATTTGTATGTTCTTCTTTGTAGCTTTTGACTGGCGATTCATTACTGTTTAGTGAGTTGAGACTTTCTATATATGATACTTTTGGGATGTTCAAATGATAGAGCAGTTCTTAGGTAACAAAAACCAAAATGGTTTTAAGAGTTCATTGAGCTTCCTCAAGAATACAGCCAGCTGAAAGCTTTGCATAAGGCATTGCCACTTTAGTCTGAATACTGGGTTACCATATTGGTTTTAAAAATTTCTAAATATTCTTATTGGATTCCCTTAATCCATGTAGGCTATAGCTTTCAGGCTAACAAATTTTGAGCATTGCTCCGTTTTTATTAGGAGTACCAAACAATATGTATTTAATCAGAATGTTTAGTTACCAACTATGTGGTAGCTCATTTTGTTGGCAGCGTCCAGGAAATGTGAAATGTTCTAGAAGTCAAAGGTGGTAAGTATGCTTAGGCAAGGTAAATTGACTGCCAAAGGTGTTAAGTACGCACTTAACACCTTTGTCCATGCACTTAACGGTTAGGTCAGTGTGCTTTAACACCTTTGTCATCCAGTATCTTAGCAAATAATGCTCCTAGAGCCTCCATCTTTGTACCACGGATAGGGCATGACTTGAAACCAATCACAACAGCGATAACTCATTTTTGGAGAAAATGTCGCTTAACACCTTTGTCCACGCACCCCTTCAATTGTTACTTACTGATCAATGAATCCAATAGTTACTCCAAATGCATCAGCCATGTATTGCAACGTCAAACTACGATAAGATTCAAGGAGTTGTGTGTATGCCAAAATACGCATTTCTCGCACATAATAGCGATAGTGTGGAGAAAATAATCGGTCCTTCTTAAGTAATTCTTCGACACAGGCTGTTGAAAAAAAAAAAACAATTTTAACACGGCTATCCTAAAATACTTACCTTCAGTGTATGCTAACCTTATTCATAGTCACCTTAGTTACGCCTATTTTCACAGTAAAACATGAGAATACCAGGGGTACCTGGTCGAATTTTGTTTCTATTGCCTAGTGAATATATATATATTACCTGATTTTTAGCATTCTCCCGATGCTGTTTTATCTAGAGATTAAAGACTTTGGGCGCGCCTACGTCGCTTACTACTGCGCATTGGTTCTGTGCAGCCTCCTCGATATACAAGCCGAGACGGCATCCGTATTTCCATCTTTTGTTCCTCTATAATTTGTGCCCGTGGCGACAAAGAGGGGAGGAGGGTGGGATCGTATCAGGTAATGTATATTTTCACTAGGCAATAGAAACAAAAACCAAACAGGTACCCCTGGTATTTTGACGTGTCTATGCCTCGAAAACATACATTACCTGATTTTTAGCATTCCACAGACCTCGTCAACAGCAGTGGGCACCACATGACGGAGCTCCCTTAGATAGCACGCTGGATACCCAAAAGTACAATAACTTTGCCACGATTGAGAAACAGGATACCGGAGGAAGACAATCGTGCGCTTAAGGGGATGAATAGTACCCGTCTAGTGGTCACGAAGGGACCAAAACGGAACAAATCATCGGCGCGTGCTGTCATATCTTGCAAGTAGTGAGAGGAGAACACCATCAAATATCTCATAGTCATTGTCCTAGTCCTCATCGTTTAGTGGCTTTCATGATGTCCGTAATGGAGATGTCGTTGTGAAGAGTCCAGGAGACGGGGAAGGTATGAAGCTGATGAGTTGAACACGAAGGTCTTCTTCTGCACAGTTGACATTGACGGTGGTACAGGTCTGAAGGATGACTGTCTTCATCCAGGTAGCGACCATCCTCTTGTAGTGAAGGGAAGACGTTGCGATTGATCAAGTCGAATAAGTTCGGATGGTTTCAAGGAAAGCTTTAAGGTTTGAACTGGACCGCATCAATTCTTTCGGTTACTTCCCAAGACTTAACAGAATGACTAACGGATCTAACCGCATGAAAGGTTTCTGAGGTATTCGCACGAAATAGGATGTAAACGTGGACCGCCGAAAAACCTTCGTTTTGCCAAACGAAGAAATTTTTTTTTCTTTGAGTGCCCAAATGCCTCGGCCGGGAAAAAAACCCCAAATTTCAAACGCCTGTATCTCCCAAGAAAATGGACCAATCCGTCTTATCTAAACGGCTCTTAATAGCCACGAACTTTATCTGTTTTCCCCCGCAAACAGAACACGAAAATTCCATCTAGAAGTCATTCTACAGCATTTAGAAAAACGCACGAAACTGAAGCCGTAAAATCACCGTAGCGCACGAGACGCCATTTTCGCCACTTGTAAAAATTTGTATTTACTTTTTTATTTTCACTTAGGCATAAAGCCGAAAACATTACTTCAGGGTTTTAGAGGAGGAGCTTCCTCTGCGAAGGTACTTAACCTCCTA
>JAHWFP010036674.1:57058-127579 GCA_023313725.1 Lithobius niger
TAGGAGGTTAAGTACCTTCGCAGAGGAAGCTCCTCCTCTAAAACCCTAAAGTAATGTTTTCGGCTTTATGCCTAAGTGAAAATAAAAAGTAAATACAAATTTTTACAAGTGGCGAAAATGGCGTCTCGTGCGCTACGGTGATTTTACGGCTTCAGTTTCGTGCGTTTTTCTAAATGCTGTAGAATGACTTCTAGATGGAATTTTCGTGTTCTGTTTGCGGGGGAAAACAGATAAAATTCGTGGCTATTAAGAGCCGTTTAGATGAGACGGATTGGTCCATTTTCTTGGGAGATACAGGCGTTTGAAATTTGGGGTTTTTTTCCCGGCGGAGGCATTTGGGCACTCAAAGAAAAAAAAATTTGTTCGTTTGGCAAAACGAAGGTTTTTCGGCGGTCCACGTTTACACGCCCCCACACACAGGATTTTATTCAGGGTTCCTTAGAACTCAGAATAAAAGCTAGAACAGAAGGGTTTAGTGCACACAAGATATGCAAAAACAAGACCGCCAAATTATGCAAAAAAAATTGACATGGAATAAAATACACTGTTTACAAAAATATTGACTCTGCCGTTTTGTATTTTTGGGGGACTAACGTTTTTGTGGCTTAGAAAAATTTAAGGAAACTTGAAAGTTACAAGTTAAAAACACTATTTTTGCTGCCATTAACCAAATACTGTCCGCGCTGCTGGTGCAGGAAAATCGTACAAGTATTTAAAAATGGGGCAAAAGATATTTTATCGAGAAACACACTAGTTTGAATAAAAGTACAAAGTTATGGTTTTTGTAAAAGAATACTGTCAAATGAGGCGTCCCGCCACTTAATCGTTCTCACGAGTCCGGATTATGTCAAATTGTAGATTTTTTTTAGCTGTGAAACTACCGAAAACACCTCGCCGTCCACCCTCAACCTAGGTTGCGATAACTGTTAGAAGAGAATATTCTGTGAACACGTGGTAGAACACCGGCTCTATTTAACAGCAACTAATACCACTAGAATGGTTTAAGGTTACCAAACAACTTGTTTACATATTCAATTTGACACTGAAGGATTTTGAGATAAGACCCATAACTTAAACATAACAATACAACACTGGGAGGTTTTGTGGATAAAAACCAACAACCTTCTAATGACAGAGTTGACCTTTTGTACTCAGAGGTAAGACTGACGGTTTTTTATAAAGAAAACCATTTCGTTTTAAACTTAAAAGAAGAGCCAACCGGGAACAAGTTGCAACCCCCGAAGAATATTCCTAATGAATATTTAATTAGTGTCGTTACAATCTTTGTTAATATTCTCCCACAGAGGGAGACGTTGATAGTGACAAAAAGAGTAAAACATAGGCACTTAAAATTTAGGTGTGAAGGCCAAAACGGGAATTAACTGGAAGTTGCTTTCTGTTATGGACGTACTTCAAACCATGTAGCAAAATTAAAAATGCAGGTAAAAATAATTTTCAGTCAATTTGTACTGAAACGAAACGTTTAACAATTAAATGTTTAACGAAAATGCTGCCTTGATGCAGCAACAATCACTAGATGCTTTCCAGGTTTGTCCAGTAGATTCTGAAGTTTTAAAATTAAAATTTCAACAACAATATTATTTTAGGTTTGGTTGCTCCTAGATGGAGCCTCGGTTGTAGCGATAAACTACTCATTATTTAAAGAAAACATGCACGGGAAATTTACTTTGTTAGATTTCCGGTTTACTTGCACCAAGAAAAAAAACTCTATTTAGAGAAAACTACGTTAGGTTAGGTATTAACCTTAGTTTCACTGTAAAGACCTATCTAGTGCTAGAGCCATAATAAATGCCTTTGTTTCCACCCTAGAATGAGATAGAATCCACACCAAAACATCGGTCCTACTTTTAACAAAAAAAAGGGACTGGGAAAACTATGTTTAAGTTTATTACATGCTTAACACACTGACTTTAAATTAGATTAAAATTCAGGCAACTTTACTTTACCAAACTCTGGGAAAAAAATCAAAGCGTATAGGGGGAACGCTTTTACTGCCGACCTTTAAATTGGCAGTTTTACTTAGATTGGGGGAAGTTAACTCTCGTAACTTAAGCCATTCGTCAAAGCTAAACTCGCTAATTGCGGGTTTATTTGACATGTCCAAACTATTGTGAACATCATTAACTGATAAACTTCGTTTTATCGTTTTTAAATAAGGCTTGCTTAAGGCATCTTTCGATCCTAACCTAGGCAAACAAAGATGGCGGCGTCCATGAGACAGGGGGCTGGGTTTATTTACAGAAAGTTTAGGTAGGCCCCTCCCATCTGCACAGGAGAGCTTAACGATGTTTGGTTGCGAAGCAATTAACTCATTATCGCCTACTTGACCCTTGACCAATCCCGTGGGGATGATCGGGTTGTTGTCTTGAGACCTTTCGTTAGGTTGGTCGGGGCCGTCCCTGACTGGGGGAGTAGCCACTTCGATTGGCGGGGGAGATAAATCACGGGGCGTGACAGTTACCTAGAGTTTTTTGTTTAGCAATTCTATTCCAGGAATTCCTAACACTACGCCGAAGGGGAATCTCCGCGCTTTAGAAACACAAGCTACGGTTTTTAGTTTAGCACCATTATCTAGCCTTACACATAACGTGACTTGCTCTAATTCTACAATTACGTCTGTTAACGCTGTTTGACATTTAATCATTCGCTTTAAACGTGGCCATTTCGTAGCGAGCTTGGCGCTAACCAGCGTAACTGAGCTTCCGGAGTCGCATAAAATTTTTATTTTATGTTTACCTACGTTAGCTTCTAGTGTGCTAGACTTAAGGATTTCACTGGCATTTTTCCCTACTGGGAAACATGCGTTTGCTTGCTGGGGTTTCGAGAGTTGGGGGCATTGACTACGAAAATGTTGGGTAGAATTACACACGTAGCAGCGCCTAACTCTATCTTGATTTAGGTTAGTTTGTTCACTAGCACTAATGTTTATGGCAGGGTTCCCACCTGGGTTACCTGCGTTTACATCGACAGATCCGGCCGGATTAGCTGTCGTGTTGTGGTTACGTCTGTGACCACGCTGTTGGCCAGAAGGTTTAGAACCTTGGTTAGACGTTGCAGCTATGGGCTGTGTTTTGGCTGCACGAGCGGCAGTTTCGTTAGCAATCTGCTTGTTTCGAGTGGTGTACTCGTCACACAGTTGGGCTGCTTCGGCCAACGTACCCGTCTTAATTTGATCGGGGATCCATTTTCTGAGGTGGTTAGGGCAAGATTTGTAAAATTGCTCTAAGAGCATTAAATTAACAAGTTTGTCGAAATCCCTGTTAACTTTGGCTAATTCAAGCCATCTTGAAAACAAAGTTTCCAAATCAAATGCGTAGTCATGGTACTGCATTTCGGGTTCTTTCTCTAGAGAACGAAATTGCGTTTGCAATGATTCTTTCGTCTGGACAAATCGGGCAAGTAATTTAACTTTAACTACTTCATAGTCAAGCATTTCCGTGTCGGAAAGCTGGTCGCAAACTTTGACTAAAACTTCTCCCATTAACGGTAACAAAGCTGTAGTCCATTGGTTCCGGGGAATTTTTTGACTAGTTACAATTCTCTCAAATACTTTTAAGAAACTATTAATTTCCGTCTTGGGCGTCCACTTATTCATTAGGCGAACAACATCAGCAACTTTACCCTGTTTTACTGGATTTGGTTGAGCTGGGGGAGCGCCGTTAGCTCCGTTTGGAGCGGCGTTAAGATTAACATTGGTAGCTTGTAGTCTAGCTAGTTCAAGCTGTTTGTCGAGTTTAGCTAACTCTTGGGCACTTAACTGGGCGGCCAACATGGCTTCTCTATCTTTTTGTTTCTCCCTGATTAAGGCGTCTCGGTCTCTAATTTGAGCCTCTTTGTCTTTAATCTGGGCTTCCTGGTCCTTAAGGGCCAGTTCATGGGCACGTTTTTTATCACCTTCGGCCACTTCAAGAGCTCTTAATTTAAGCTCCTTCGCTTTGAGAAAAAGCTCATTTTCTTTAACTGCAAGTTCTTTTTTGGCTAGAATAGCAGCTTCTCGTTTCTCAATAGCACTTGCTAGTTCGTCGTAAAGATTATTTAAGTCTAAACGGTTTTCTTCAAAAGCATTTTTCAGTACTGTGACTGTTTTATGCCTAGTTTCTTTTACAGTAAGGCCTAACTTAGTACAGGCCTTCTTAAGGTCCTTATACTGAATATCCTTGATTATTTCGTCAAGATCCATGTTTTCAGACATTTTTGTTTTTGACGTTAAACAGGTTCAAAATAAAGTTTTTGTATTTAAACCAAAATTAAATGCAGCCGCATGTTAATTTGAACGTTAATTTTGGACAGAGCGAATTACTTAAAAAAAACTTCTCTACCAAATCCAGCAAGTTTATACATAAAAAATACACTTTCAAGGACCCCTAGCACTCTGGTATGTGAATAGCTAAAATACACTACGGCTCTTGACTACAATACTCGGCTTGGCGGCCTTAAAGCACTTCTCATGTACACTTACCCCTTTACACACAATCGCTGTGTTGTCAGTCTGTCCTTCCTGTTCCACCGTAGTACGGGAAGTTCGGCACTGATTTTCACGGGAGTTGATCGTCTTGGGCGGTCTAATCCACTGGATCTCGGCGTTGCACGCAAAATCCTCTGCTTGGCTGCACGGAGCGTAGGTTCCCTCTCGGGCCTCTTCTCCTACAGCATCGGGTTTTGGGGAGACGTCTCATGGCAGGAGGGCCTCACTGGAAGCGGCAGCTGTTGCTTCCTGGCGCCGGCAGTTGTTGTGGCTGCTTGGCGGTGTTTTGCCCCGTTTTTGACGGCAGGGCGACTTCTGCTTCGTGATCGTGTTTACGTGATCACTGGCATCTACTTCGTGGCCTTATTTTACTGGACCACAGGCATCTAGTTGGACGGGACTTGCATCCTTCTAGGAACTTGGCATAGTAGTATGGCAGGGGGAAACGCTTGTCGGGAACAGCACCTGTTGATCCCACCACTGCCACCAAGTTGTAGCGGCGGACGCTACGACGGCTGAAGTGCTTGTAGCGCCCCCGACATCCTTGGTTGACGAGTACTTCTTTGCATTAGGTTACGTGATTATTTCGACTTTACGACAATAAGCACAGCATGGGCTTCAGTCCCGGCATGGAGCGTCGGTGTCCTATTCTAGGCCTAACCTTAATGCTTCCGGTAATACACTGCCACCAACGGTGGATTAATTTAATTGCTTAAACGAAGTATAAAGCTAAAATGGGCTACATAATAATTTACACTAGAAACAATTAATCTTACTAGGGAACGAACCTGAGGTTTAAAAACTCTTGGTTTTTATTTTAAAACAACAGAATGATAAAAATAACACTTTTACATTTAGTTCACTAGTTCAGCTTTTGACAAGTTTGGCAAAAACAAATAAATCAAGAATTTACATTAGAAATTCACTTGGATACAAGAACAACGATGTTTGTTCTTAAACACTTAATTTAGACAAGAAAAAGCATTTTTATCTTGGGTTCCTATCAAGGAATACCCAGCAAGCTGAACCGCGTCTGCTAAGTTACAACTATATTTGACAACTGTAGTTTTCAAGTCGTCCCACAGTTATTTTTCCTCGCGAGGATCAAACCGTCCCTTTGTTTACATTTACAAAATGAACAAAGTAAGAAACTGGCTTTTTAGAAAGAGATGCCTACTCTAACATTATGGTGGTAAAGACCAGCAATGCCGATAAGGCTTACCAACCATAAAGACTCCAAGCTAGAGTTTAATTTAATTTAGACTATAAATTTAGAATTGGGGGGTCCTAAAGATAAACTTCTAAAGTTAAACTAGTTTACTTACAAACACTACCATTTTGCCCGGCATGGCAATCCCGGACGTGACATCTCCACACCCGACCGGCGTGACCCTTCTAGCTTGAGAGATCTGTGAGCTGTGCTAACTGAGCTGTAGAGGGAGGGCAACTGGGGCTTTTTATGCTGGAGCAGCGGATTTTCTGGACCAAGGCGCGGACGCCGAGGAGAGCTACGGGGGGTCTGATTGGTGGAGGGCCAGGAGAACAATGGGAAAGTCGGTAGAGCAAAGGGTTTTGGTGCAGAGCCGTTTGAAGGAGTAGGGAATGGTTAGAGCTCGACCTAAGAGTTTTCAACTCTTGAACTTTGGGAAATGGTCTTTGCATTGGGAAATTGATTATTGGTTGAATATTTACAAATGCACATCGTGAATTGGCTCGTGTTAAAGCTTAGTACTTTGGTTTGGGTAATACATAAAGTATTACTATTAAATTTTACAAGCTTTAACACGAGCCAATTCACGATGTGCATTTGTAAATATTCAACCAATAATCAATTTCCCAATGCAAAGACCATTTCCCAAAGTTCAAGAGTTGAAAACTCTTAGGTCGAGCTCTAACCATTCCCTACTCCTTCAAACGGCTCTGCACCAAAACCCTTTGCTCTACCGACTTTCCCATTGTTCTCCTGGCCCTCCACCAATCAGACCCCCCGTAGCTCTCCTCGGCGTCCGCGCCTTGGTCCAGAAAATCCGCTGCTCCAGCATAAAAAGCCCCAGTTGCCCTCCCTCTACAGCTCAGTTAGCACAGCTCACAGATCTCTCAAGCTAGAAGGGTCACGCCGGTCGGGTGTGGAGATGTCACGTCCGGGATTGCCATGCCGGGCAAAATGGTAGTGTTTGTAAGTAAACTAGTTTAACTTTAGAAGTTTATCTTTAGGACCCCCCAATTCTAAATTTATAGTCTAAATTAAATTAAACTCTAGCTTGGAGTCTTTATGGTTGGTAAGCCTTATCGGCATTGCTGGTCTTTACCACCATAATGTTAGAGTAGGCATCTCTTTCTAAAAAGCCAGTTTCTTACTTTGTTCATTTTGTAAATGTAAACAAAGGGACGGTTTGATCCTCGCGAGGAAAAATAACTGTGGGACGACTTGAAAACTACAGTTGTCAAATATAGTTGTAACTTAGCAGACGCGGTTCAGCTTGCTGGGTATTCCTTGATAGGAACCCAAGATAAAAATGCTTTTTCTTGTCTAAATTAAGTGTTTAAGAACAAACATCGTTGTTCTTGTATCCAAGTGAATTTCTAATGTAAATTCTTGATTTATTTGTTTTTGCCAAACTTGTCAAAAGCTGAACTAGTGAACTAAATGTAAAAGTGTTATTTTTATCATTCTGTTGTTTTAAAATAAAAACCAAGAGTTTTTAAACCTCAGGTTCGTTCCCTAGTAAGATTAATTGTTTCTAGTGTAAATTATTATGTAGCCCATTTTAGCTTTATACTTCGTTTAAGCAATTAAATTAATCCACCGTTGGTGGCAGTGTATTACCGGAAGCATTAAGGTTAGGCCTAGAATAGGACACCGACGCTCCATGCCGGGACTGTAGCCCATGCTGTGCTTATTGTCGTAAAGTCGAAATAATCACGTAACCTAATGCAAAGAAGTACTCGTCAACCAAGGATGTCGGGGGCGCTACAAGCACCTCAGCCGTCGTAGCGTCCGCCGCTACAAGGACCATGGGGCAAGAGTGATCCTTGAGAGTCGTCAGGAAAAGGCAGTCAGCGGGAGTAGCCAAAAGAGCCTGAAGTGCACCGCAACGGAGGCACCTGGTAAGGGCGAAAAGGAAAAACGGTTGTCCGAGTAAGGTGGTGAAACAGGAGCTCATAAGGTGCGGAGAGTAGCACCGTAAGCACGAGTAACCGGTCCCAATCCGGGAAGAGCTGTTGAGCGACCGGTGAAGAGACGTTGAACCATAGAGACAAAGATTGATCTTGTGGTTGCAGATGGTCCTTTCTAGCAGCTGCGGTAGACCCGTACAGATGGTAGTTCTGAGAGTCATCGAAGATGGGGAAGGAGTGACCGGAACAGGGAACGGTGCAGTAGGGACCCACGAAGTGGGCGGATCCGCCGGGAACTCCCGCTGTACAGGGTGGTCCACAAAAAATTGACCATCCAATATTTTCTCTAAGTCCAACTTTTCTAATTAGCACCCCTTAGAACCAGGGTAGGACAGAATCAAATCTAATGAAACGGGAAGATTTCTGTCTTCTGCTGGATCTGAGGGGTGCTAACTAGAAAAGTTGGACTTAGAAAATCTTCGGTTGTCAGTTTTTTGTGGACCACCCTGTATAGACACTCCTAGGTATCGGAAAAGCAAGCCTGAGGTCGTTGGATGGAAGGATCGACGATGGGCGCTGAAGCTGGTGGAGGCGAGGTCGTGTAGATGCGCTCGGGGACTGTGAAGGAGGAGATCATGTCTTGAGCGTCAAGCGGGTCCGTAGCAGGTGCGGACGGTCGGTGCGAGGTTCCTGGAAGATCCTGGACTCGGTGCCGGTCCACACGGTGGCAATACGAACAGCTGTAGAGAGACAGAAGGAACTTCGTCGAATGTCGGTCCTAAAAATTCCATGTGAAACAGAGGAAAATGATGGTAGTACACTGGCAAAGAGCAAAGAATCCACGAAACAAGAGGATCGGCAAAGACGGTTGAAACAGCCAGGGATCAGACCATGTGTCGAGGACAGTAACCCGAGAGGCTACCAGTAAAGTAGCAGTGGAGGCTGACCGAAGCGACAGACGAGGTTGTGACGTACTCAGGGAGTAGACGATTGAATCCAAGAATAATCTCAAACCCAATTTAATCCTTACTGCATAGCTAGGGGACTATGCACTGAGAACACATATTAGGCATAAAACACAAGTTTAGGAGCTTGGTCTTATCCTGAGCCGAGTCCAGGGAGACAACCTTTCGAGTTGTCTGCCCCACACCAAGTGGCTTCTCATGGTCCAGACCCTCGTATTTATGCGTGGGCCAGAACAATAGAAGTCGCCTGAGGCATTACGTTGCATAACCGATAACAGGTTGGAGCCGGCTCTGACTGGTTTTGAACAATAGAGTAGCCTCATTCCCGGCTGTTGGCGTTCGGCCAAGTTCCGGTGTAGACGGAAGTTGACAGGATGCCAAGCAGCTCATGTAACTGCAAGGTGCACCATGTGCGTTCACACAAGGTGCGTCCTGCTATTCGTAAATAGCGTGTTACATCTCCCCCACCCTAAGTTTTTGCTTGGGGGAAGGTAGACCTACCTTACGTATTACTCAGTACCCTCTAAGCCTGCAATAAGGTTTATAAAGTTAGTTCAATGTACATTTATTTAAAACAAACAAACACACTTTACAAAAAGTCCCTAAAATTCAACCCCTCATGGTCCAATTTAACCATATCTCAGTTCACCTATTCTAAGCTAAACAAAATTTTAAAATCACAACATGTTTCAAATCCTCCTGGGAACTACGCCCAGTCTCAATAAGCTAAGTTCACCTCCAACAAGCATGCAAACAACTCAAAACTTAACAATCAACAATAACAACCACCACACCAAACATAACAATGTCCTTCGTAACCAAACGCCGTAACAACAGTCCTTTGTCACCATACGCCGCACAAACTTAACACTGTCCTCCGTAACAATCATACCAAAGAAATTGGTCCCCATCCGGTTTCCAAACACACCCGAAGATTTCCTTCACCGTTTGCCACCTGGTGACGCCTTCCAGCTAGTTGAGACGCTTCGCAGAGGATGTCTTTAATTAACCAGCCGGACGCTCTCCAACACATAGCTTCCGGATGAAAGTCCTTCCCCAGAGAGCTCCTCCACCATCCTGGATGACCTCTTTAAGCACAAAGTATTTACAATGTTGCTTCGCAACGGTACATGAATAAACGCACTTGTTTCACACATCTCCACAACGCCAATTTGACGGAAATTTTGTCCGAGCGTTCCACTCCAGGGTCCCGCTTGGGAACATGCTGGCACCTCCTGCCCATGCTTTCTAGGATGGTCAATCGTTGACCTCCATTTTCGGACTGCATTTACGACGCACTCCCCTTTGCCGTCCACTCCACCGAAGAAAACACTTCCACCTCACTCCAATACGAGCGTCCACAACTTCACCACTCACTCCGCTACGAGCGTCCCGACTCTGGGTGTCGCGCAGGCCGCCAAATTGTGGCTGCCTTTCGGTGCACCCATCGTCCATGCCACTTCCGGCCATCACGTCATGGTCGGCATCGCGGCACCTCCACAACACTTGCAGTCCATTCTGCATCCATCCACGAAGTACGCACACTTCCACCAAAAGTCCACGAACAGCCACCCCATACATGCTTTCCATGTTTCTTAAAGACGACTCCATGGTGGTCCCATCCATCGGTTGTGCCCTCTCGAGCGGACGAGCAAATGGGAGCCACCGTCAAATTCGTGCAAAGCACGTCCAGCAACCAGATAGTCAGTGAGAGAGAAAAAAAATTGGCGCCCCCTCCCACTGCTTTCTGTGGTGTACATTTTAGGGTCTTTTTCACCCTTTTCTGCTCACCTGCTGGGACCAGTAATGTTCAAACATTCAGCAGAAATTCCGGAATTGTGGTCGTCCGGAGTGCCTCTGGTTTCAAGGGGGGTTTGGTTGCCACACCACCTACCCTATCACACATCGAACACTCTACCCCAATCCGTTCATTCAACCTAATTCTCCAATCCATTTTTATAGATTGTGCCCTTAGACCGCAGCAATCACGTGTTGGTAAAGTGCATCTGGCCAACGCCACTAGAGCGAGCCTACAGCTTTAACCAAACACGCTACGTAGAGGTTGATCTCGCACTGCCATCCCGCATGCGGGTAGAGTTCCTCACTGAGGTTCTCCCACATTTAAACAGAACTACCGTCGTAGCTTTCACGTCACCAAGTCTAGTGACCAGACGCCGAGTGTCGTACTCCCATATCGCGTCTTTTACGGAATAAACCATTCCGTCGGGATCGTGCTACACGCCTTACATGCCCTACCTCACACAGTAGTCGTATAGCTGACCATTTTAAGACCAATTAACCTAAACCGTGTGTCCGCTACCGAGCTGAACAATCACTTGAAACTAAAATAATTCACGTCAGTCTCATGAAAATACCTTTCAGAACTGCCCCTTAAATTAGTTTCCGTCCGTGTGTTTCATAGCCCGTTTTGGATAGATTCCTTCCGGTCAACCAAAGCTCCGCCATGTACACACAGATGCTTTCCTGCATAGCTGATCTGCGGTTTTTGCCTAGATCGCTCTGCATATAAGCCTTCAGTCATCACCCTATTTTCGCTTTCTCCTTGTTCCACAACTAAACAAAATAGGTTTCTTTCTGGATCGCCACCGCACATATTCCTGCGTGCATGATTTGAGAAATCTGCAGGCAGCGTATATGAGGATGCGATCTTCGTTTGTACGACATAAAAAAAATGTGCTTTCTTTTTATATGAGACAAACGGGTCAAAATGCGGCAGCCTGTTCACGCTCTTATTCCAGGTTTTGTTACCTGAACAAGGTTGTGGACTGATGCCTCATTTTTGGTTGCCCAGTTACCGTCTTAAATTGTAAGCCTTTTCCTAACTTCACAATTAATTTCGATCAACTGACAATGGCCCTGACAAGGTCCAATTTTGAAAAAAATTCGGTTTCGACCGGAACTCCAGTCAATTCCTAATTTTCCATTTTCTAAACCCATTCTTTGGTCAGTTTAATCAGTGGTTAAGGCCGCAATGCGCATTTGAATTTTCGGATCCAAATCACAAACCTTTCTCACCTATTAACCTTCCAAAGTTATGACTGTAACAATTCGTAATCTAAAAGCCTACTGACAGCTACTAGATTAAACCAATTTATACAGCCCTCCATTCCCTGCCATCCATACGACAATGAACCGTACTTGTTCACGTCTCCAGGTGCGGGGGGGTGGGGGGGGGGGGTATGTTCGACAAATATGCTTTCCTTTTTTTCTTCTTCACAATTTGTCACCGTACCTCCCGTCCGTATTCCAGGCAACCATTTTCCGGTTCTAGAAACACATGGAATAAAAAAAAAAACACTTTTCCAGAACACCCAAAAAAATTGCGTCCAAGTCAAGTCGCCAATTTGCCGAAATTAGTTTATTCCTTTCGGACTATCGTCGCAATTCGTCAGCTTTTCGTTTACTCCAGATCGTTGAATAGTAAACTATCCAACTATGGAAATAAGCGAAGTTTAGCTCCAACTTTGCTCAATTTCCTGCTATTTTGACGTGCCAGTCTTAGCGGGGACAAGTTTGAATCTGAATAAATCCATTCCGAATTGAAACCTGTCTTCCGCCCAAGAACTGTCAAAACCTTTCCCATTTTCATGAACTAAGGTAGTATTTCTACCATTCTCAGTCCTCGTCCTTTTTCGTGCATTACCTAAGTCCAAGTTTAGCATTACTAATGGTCGTGAAATAGGAGGTACATTTTGCTGAATTACGAGCAGCGCATCCCGTAATTTTCGCTAGTGAGAAAAAAAATGTTAGCGTTCCCGCTTTTTTTTTTCTCTGCGAAGTGCGTCTTCAGTCTGGACCCCTTCCAAGGTTTATATCCACACTTACTGCACTTCAACTTAAGTCTGTTTTGTATCACAAACCTAAGTTCTTAAGCAATAGCCAAAATGCTTTCAAAATGATGAGGACTCAGTTAGCTCACCACTGATCAATTTGACTTTCGCTCGTAGTTTCAAAAGTGCGTCCTTCACTTTTTCAACTCTTACAAATATCTGTGTAGCGATTTTGTTTCACTACTCAGTGTTTTGTGAACATCTGCATTTTCTTTTCAGAAAATTGGTGACTTTATTCGAGCCGTCCTTTACCATCGGGAAAGAATAAAGTGCGGTTCATTGTAAATCTCGAAGAGTCTACAAATTACCTCCCAGTTCAACGTTCCCAGTTCTTGCGTACAAAACGGGGTTACCATTTTGTCATAAACCGGAAGATTTCAATGACAAAAAGAATGACCCAAAGTTGGTTTGCAGTATTCCGTAGCTTTCAACTCTCGAAATATAACTTCCCAACAATTTTCGCTTGTTATTTTTTCTCCCGACTAGGTAAGAAAAAATTTGCAAAAATCATCCGCACACGATTTTTTATTTCATGCTTTTTCCATCCCAAAGGTTTGGAAACACGAACTTGCCTATCCAGAAGGTTTAGGTTCAAATCACGGCAGGCCCCCAAAATATGTGACGTACTCAGGGAGTAGACGATTGAATCCAAGAATAATCTCAAACCCAATTTACTCCTTACTGCATAGCTAGGGGACTATGCACTGAGAACACATATTAGGCATAAAACACAAGTTTAGGAGCTTGGTCTTATCCTGAGCTGAGTCCAGGGAGACAACCTTTCGAGTTGTCTGCCCCACACCAAGTGGCTTCACATGGTCCAGACCCTCGTATTTATGCGTGGGCCAGAACAATAGAAGTCGCCTGAGGCATTACGTTGCGTAACCGCTAACAGGTTGGAGCCGGCTCTGACTGGTTTTGAACAATAGAGTAGCCTCGTTCCCGGCTGTTGGCGTTCGGCCAAGTTCCGGTGTAGACAGAAGTTGACAGGATGCCAAGCAGCTCATGTAATTGCAAGGTGCACCATGTGCGTTCACACAAGGTGCGCCCTGCTATTCGTAAATAGTGTGTTACCCTTGTTCTGCAGGTGAACCCTGTGCTACGGGTAAAAGTAGAAGGCAGTCCAAGTCCTCACCCAAATAACCAGACTCGTTAGGGTTGAAGTAGGTTTATTCAGGTCCACGCGGGCAGTACAGTGGTTCAGTAGCTCAGGAGGCTTAGAAGGCTTCACCACCCCAGTAGTGTAGAGGAGAGGACAGAAGTGTTGCTGGGCTGGAGCCCAGAGGTGAACTGAACAGCTGAGGCCAGGGGTGTTGGTTACATGGCAGCTCGTAGTACCTGGATGTAACACAAGGTGTCCCCACAGCACTTCACTCTCTCACCCACACTACCAGGGCTCCACCTATATACAGGTGTAATGTACAGACTACCATACAACCATAGTTATGACATCTGGATATGAACCATACATAGCTCTGCCCAATTACATAATAAAGGTGCACTAGCACTACTTAGCATATAACATAAGCACGCTAAGCATCTTAGGGTGTGACTAACATCTTAAGGTTACTCTACAATAGCCTAAGGGAGCACTGGGCTCAATATCACTGCCAACAGGGGTCCTAACATACCAAATTATGGCATGATAATAAATGCCGTACCATGATTCCCCCCCTCAGGAAAAATTCGTCCCGAAGTTTTTAATTATAACACTGAATAGCAAGAATAAGAGTAACAGTATACTGTAAAATTGACCTATATAGGATTTAAAATACATAAGCTGCTATTGCTGAGTGTGCGCTAAAATTTTATAAGCGATCCCTTCAACAGGTTTAGAATCCACAGATCTTTATGCATTGTGGCCAACACATATTTAGTAAATAACTGGGCCATATTGTCATGTCCGAAGACTTCTTTCCCATATTAAAATCTGTAACTTCACATAAAATACAAAAAATGGATTCGTTTAGTGTCAAGTTAGAAAGCAATCTTAGCGACTTACAAGAATTCTTTTCATTAAAAATCAATGAACTCCCTTCCATCAATTGCTACAATTAGCCAATTAATTAGAATTCTATACAACTAGTTACAACCCACAGAAAACTACAGAAAAATATTCACAGACAACTTGCTTAAATCAAACAAACCATGAAAGTTGCGATTTTACTATAGAAGCGATTTGTGATTGCATAAATTTTCCCTTAATAAAAGAAAATTATAAAGAAGGTCCAACAATGATTTGGTAGGCTAGGAGTAACACGTTTCTCACAATAGCTGTTCAATACATAACCATTTTCATGTGTTAACCACTCTCATTACATGCATTCATTCGAAATCCTTCCCTTGCTTAGACAAGACCTCTAGTATTTCGCCACAATGGCATGCTTTAAATTCTGAAGGCGAATCTACAGGTAAGTTAACTTCTACTAACCTTCCCTTCCTAAAACAAACAAAAAAGCTTAAAAGAACAAATATTCTTTTCTTACTTCCTTTCTTAGAAACTACTTCCACTGACGAAACTCACAGCGAGTGATTTAGCAGTGTAGCCTATAGTGTCACTACTAGTTGTAATTAAATTAATTAATTATTGTAAGGTGTACAATTAACCCCTTCAGCACCAGGAACCTACATGCGTAATTCGTGCGTGTCATGGTGAACAATACCATGGACGTATGTGCATACGTCGTCTTTCTATTGCATATAGCAGCTGCAAATTTCGCTGGTATTGGGGCTGCAGTAGTTACGAATAGCATTTTAGTTCTTTCAATGGTCGCTAGATGGCGCCACAGGTCCTAAAAAGCAGAAAAATCACCGGAAATAACGTAAACGAAGCCATACAACCACGCGGCCTACAAGGCGGCATTTTAGGCCTACAAATATGGCTAGTGATGATAGTGATGCAAGCGATTTGGAGTACGAACCTACGGATTCGGACCAAGTTGATGAAAGTGGTGATAGTGGCAGTGAAATTAGTTCTGGAAGTGATGAAGACGAAATCGTGGAGCCTCGTGAACTTGGTAACTGGAAATATGTTACTGATCCATTTCGTGATGTGTGCCCATCGGCACTGCCCGAGTTTGTTTGTAATTACGACCTGTTGCACCCGGCATTTGATGAAACACAAGTCCTGTCAGCTGCAGACTGTTTTGAAGTTTTTTTCCCAAGGAAGATTGTTAAATATTTGTGTGATTGCACTAACAAACGAGCTGCCAAATTTTTTCATGCAAATCCTGCGAAAAATGAGAGAGTATTTGGGCTCAAATGGAAACCAGTAAACGAAGAAGAAATGTAAGTATTTTTTGTGTTGACTTTTTTGATGGGTGTCACGTATTTGCCTAGAATCAGTATGTACTGGTCGCAAAATATTTTGTCGAAAGGACCTCCAGTGTTCTGTAAAGAAATTATGAGTCGTAATAGGTATTTGATTTTACTAAAATTTTTGCGATTTTCTTCTACTGACACTGTAGTGGAGGCCGGCCTTTGACACGTTCAGAGCCATACATGTCTATGTTACGTGAAATTTGTATGCAAACATTTGATGCTGGCGAACATTTTGCTATAGACGAAGCCCTCGTTTTGTGGAAAGGTAGGCTACTATTCCGTGTTTACTTTACATTAAAACAAAACATAAGCATTTTGGCATAAAAATGTACTGCTTATGCTCCAGCACTCCCGAGTTACGAGGGTACAACTGGAACTTTTATGTGGACATAAGTAAGGACCGATATCACATGCCAGAACATCCAGGTGCTGCAGCCCTAAGTGTGTCTGAAAGGATTGTTGTATTTTTAGCAAGGACCTTGTTGAATGAGGGCCGTCACATAATTATTTATAACTGGTATGTGTCAACAAGGCTCGCTCATTATTTGCTAACGCAGCAGACCCTGGTGACAGGGACTATTCGATTAGATAGAGGTGTGCCCAAAGAATTACTGGAAGAAACGTTGGTGAAGGGTCAAGCAGCATTTGTGCGTACCCAAAATATTTTGCTGGTTCGCTGGCAAGATAAGAAACCAGTTCATGTTCTCACTACAAGAGAAACTGCAGGATTTGTAGAAAAATCTCGTTTTCTTCCAGGTGGTCGACAACAACACTTAAAAAAACCAAAGCACATTGAAGTATACAATGAACTTATGGGTGCAGTGGATGCTTGTGATCAAGACCTGGAACCATACGATTGTTGTCGTAAAACCAAAGCATGGTTTAAGAAAATCGGCATTCACGTGGCATCTAGGATGTTGCTAAACAGCAAGGCTTTATGTCAAGTGACAAACAAGACAAATATCCCGTACTTGGAGTATATACTCATGGCTAGTGATGAATTATTACAGAGATATTCTCTTGCATATCCTGTATTGAAAGACATGACTAAGGAACGAGCCACTGAACGTGCAGTTCATACTGCACAAGTACACACATTCGTTCCTATTCCTGCAACAGCCACGAAACGTAGGCCACAGCGCCGTTGTAAAGTCTGTGCACAAGACAGAATCCGAAAAGATAGTAGGAAAATGTGCAATGGTTGTGCTGAAACCCCAGCATTTTGCAGCCTTGGACACTTCAACAAGTGGCATTCGCAAGATTGAAGGTAGGACTGACATTTTTATTGTTTGGAAAAATATTGCTATGAAAAATACTATATAATGATAAATTTCCCTAGATAAATTTTGATACTGTTTGTGTCATAGTGTATCAGCAGGATACTTTTAGGTAGGTTATTTCAAGAAGCAAAAATTGTCTGTGAATAAAAAGCATAAAAAGCATAAAAGCATAAAAAGCATAAAAAGCATAAATTGTCTGTGAATATTTTCTGTGAATAAAAAGCCCAAGTAGCTCTACAACAAAGTACATTAAAATTGCAACATTTTGGGGCGATTGGTGCATCCCATTAGCAAGCAAACTACAACTTTGAAATTTTGTTGGATTAATTGAAATATAAGTCAGTAGAAATTTAACAATGCTGTAATGGTGCAGATCATCAGCCCCGAAACGTCATGATTTAGGTGTATTTTGTTGTATGCATTACCAGGCTTCTTATTCAAAATGGGTGTTATTGCGTTGTAGCAGAACTCCATGGCTTGTATCTGTTGGAGTAACTTTATCAAAACATTTACCCTTTCATTACAGTAAGCATTTACTTAAATTTCCACATTCAGTAGAAATTAATTCTGTCTCCTTCCGAACCGAAGGACAACAATAATTTGCAACACGTTCCTCTCTTCCTCCCCCCCCCCCCCCTACCGTGAGTCTGCCACTTGCCACATGCACTTTCGGCATGTAAAAAATAGCTTATTCAGAAATTCGACCTCGAATTTGGAGTAAAAAAAGGTCCTTAGATTTTGAAGCCCCGTTAGGGGGCCCCATTTTTTTGTTTTGCCCTTGGAAATGTTGCATTCCTGATTGTAAACGACATATCAACGTAGTTCTACTAGTTCCTAATAATATTTGTTAAATTAAATTAGGTATTTTGGGAAACGAGAAAATTGGATGAAAAATAATTGTCTATCCCGTTTACATTAGTTAGCATTCCTTGACATTGGCACTTACATACTATAACGTGGTGATTTGCAACATATGATGCTGTAATTATTATACAGAATATTATTGCCTTCCAATTTGGCTTCACAGCATTACACGAGAAGCTACCCCTTGAACAATGCTTTCCAATGGTGCTTTCCAGCAGTACCCTAGGAGCTGTGCAGCCCCTGAAAACAATGCTTTCCAGTGGGGCTTCACAGCAATACATACTCATGCTGGTATTGGGAAATGATAACTGTTAATTGTACCTGGAGTGGAAGGGGTTAACAAGGCAATGAAATCATTTTAATATTCTACTGAATCGGTTTCCCATCTCTCATCCTCATTTAAGCATTTTAAGTTGTCAGAATGATGATAATATTTATCAAGCACACCCGTCTCCGTGTTTTCTAACTGATAAGTTACTGGGTTAACAACTTTTACTACTCGGAACCTACCCTCGTATTTAGGAAACATTTTCTTACCTATGAAACGACTCTTTTCACTTTTATGATGACTGCGTAGCAAAACTAAATCACCCACTTTAAAACTCTTTCTAGTTTCTAAGTTTGTTTAGTTTACTAGCACGATGTTCCCGCTCCGATTGTCTGCGAGCAAGCATTTTTTGTACAGCGCGACGCCAACGCGCAGTTGTGTTTAAGACGGCTATCCCCAAATCTACGTCACTAGGGGTTGCTTTAGGGATTGGCGTAAATCCTGTCGTGGAATTGACATTAGAATTTAGCACGATCTGAATTTGTTTCAACCCATCTGGCCAATTCCTGTGAGATCATTTTCAGTGTTAACATACATCGCCAGTAGTTTAGTCAATTCTCGGTTAATACGCTCACTGTAGTTACTTTGGGGGTGAGGCCAGGGGTGTTGGTTAAATGGTTATGAAGGAAAAGGGACAGGGGACCAGGGACAAGATGTCAGGAGACAGGGCTTCTGGGTGGCCTTGCATATTTGGTGTTTGAGAAGCTGCCGGTCGAAAAGACCGTGTGCATGTTCTGGGAGAACTGTGAAAATGCGTAATGTGCGATCGCTCGGTCGGGGTGACCGTAATAGAAGTTACCGCAATGAAGTAAAGAAGTGAAAATATAATGCATGGCTAGAGACGGCCGCAGGACAGGGCCAGTCCTAAGTACGCAGTGTCCGCGCGTAACGGTTACAGCCGTCCTGAAGGGAAAGCCGAGGAACAGAGGTACTCGTAAGATACGAGAAAAAAGAGATAGTTAAGGTCATCCTTTAAGCAAAGGGAAAGCATCGTGGTCGAAGAGCGGTTGTAAGTTGTCGAATATGCAGTGAGATGAAGGACCGACAGGTAGGGACCGTGGAACCATCGAAGGTCGAGGTAGAAGATGGGTAACGTTACTGCTTTAGTCCATTGGGGCCCGGAACAGCACAGTAGGTGGAGACCGACTCATCACTGTGTGTAATGCTAGAGGCATCGGAGGTCTTGGCAACAGAGGTTGTGACGGTCCCCCCTTTCGAATGAAGGTCAAAATCCGACGATGCCTGAGGGAAGAGAGACTGTACTCCCATAGAAAAGGATGCAACACCCCTGCAGCGGCAAGTGTGATGTGATACTATAATTACGTTAGTGCCGTTAACAGGCCTAAGGGGCCTGGGTGAACCGTAGACTGACGCTCGAAGGGACCGCGGACTGGGGTTAAGTGAATATTGAATCATCGATTTCGTGCAAGAACCAAAAGAAAGTCGCTAGGGTCTTGTTAACAGGGGATAAGGGACCGTAGACCGGTGACAGAAAGCAAGAACTGCCGGTGTACGTGAAAGTTTCGGTTGTTCCGAGTAGACTCAACGGCTCGGGAGACCGTGGAAGGAGGCCCGAAGAGACCGTTGACCGGGTTAGAAGGTGAAAACGAATAGGACCAAAAGGGAAATTCAACATAACAGTCAGGTTCTTAACAACAGAAGACAGGTGACAGGAGACGTTGGTGGACAAACAAAAGAGTCATACTGTGTGACCGCAGTTCATAAGGGTGTTCCTAGCAGACCAAAGGGTCTGGGTGACCCAGATGTGAGGGTCTAAGGGACTGAAGGCAAAGGCTTGAAGACTTGTTAGTGTGTGGACCGAATGGAGGATCCAAGAATTGGCTAGGTTCTTGTCAACAAACGACGGGGAACAGAAGGTTAATGGTTGCTGGCGAAAACGAAGTGTTTTGACGTAGCAAAGGCACCTTTGATTGATTCTGACAAACCCAAGGAACTGGGAGACCGAGGAGTGAGGACCGAGGGGACCGTTAAGTGAGGTAGTGACGATTCGGGGCCTAGGGACCGTGATTGCCAGTTCCCCCCCCCCCCTTCCCCGCTTCTTGCGGATGGAGAGGAATACAATAACTGACGAAATTCAGAGTTGTGGCTGTAAGGTGACTCAAAAAAGGCAAACGAGTCCACTGGTTCATCTGTCTGTAAATTTGATCGGCTGGAGGTATATGGAACATGCAGTGTTGACGTGTGGGCCCCAAGGTGTAACCGGTAGGCCCATAGGCTTGGGGACCCATGGATAGAGGCACGTCCAGGCAGGTGGTGGTCTGAATGCGACTGGAGAAAGGGAAGAGATTACTGGGCCCGGTCTGAGCCTGGGCCCAGGCTCCCGGTTCTGACTGCTAGCAAGGGAACAGAAGGCGTGCTGATGTCTGGCGAATCCTTGCCAATGCAGATGGAGAAAGATGAAAGCGAAAAAGGATAGGTGAGTAGCAAGCTAGTAGAAGTAGGGCGGTCAGTTGCCGGTATCCGGTCGCCTGATTCTGCATGTTGTAGTACTAAACGAAAAACCACTTGAATGCAGAGACAGCAATGAGGAACAGCAGAACCGAAAATCGGGTTGAAGAAAGCGGCTAAAAAGCTCAGGGACGGTCCTCTTCAGAGAATGGTGTACCGTCATCAAGATGAAAATAGACGATGCTCGGTTGCCAGGTTATCGGTGACCCGGTTCCCCGTGCTGTAGTGCACGGACAAGACCACCTGAACGCAGAAGCTTGGCTACATGTAGAAATGTGGAGAGGCAGTCAAAGGCAACCGTGGGCACCGCCACGGACCGAAGTGAGACCGAGGGTGAACCAAAGTGTGAACCAACTCGCCCCGAAGGGGAACCCTTGCTAAGAGCAAGGGGGCAATGGTCTGAAAGTTGCACCCAGTGACCAAGGAGAATACCTGTTGCGAGCCGACGCATGAAGTGGATGGGAGAGCTAGAAGGGCAATTGCACTACGTGGTGCCCTAGGCTCGAGTGTTTATATACAGAGGCCTGCGCTGGTGCACGCGCAAAGGAGGGGATATACAAGCCCGCCAGGAGAGCCAATTCGTCTGCTGCGTGGATGACGCGATCCGAAAATAACAGAGGGCCGCCGGAATGGCGAAGAGCTCATTGTGCGGCAGTTCGTCGAGCTTCAAATGGCTTTCGGTACCATTTCTTGGCGGTAAGCGGTCCTCTTAGAGACTATAAAGGTCGGTCCGTTGTGGCTGTTCACACCGAAGTGGAACCTCCGCAGAACGAAGAACCGTGTCAGGAGTGCGATCGGCAGAAGCGGTGAACGGTCCGCAGGGGATCGTAGACTGCAAGAGTCCAAGGTCCAGGGAACAAGCTGCTGAAACAGTAGAGAAAAAAGGTACCGTGGGTCGACCAAGGAACCGAGCCGAGGGGGGAGACCGGTCCACAGCTTCCCGTGGTGTACCCTCGGTTTGAGGCATGGCGACCGTAAACGAAGAAGAAACAGCAGATCCGATGGTGTTGGGGGCTAGAGAAGAAAAGATGAAAATACGGACGCAGTCTCAGCTTATATATCAATGAGGCTGTGCAGAACCGATGTGCAGTATGTAGCGATGCTAGCGGCGCTCAACGTCTTTAATCTCTAGATAAAACAGCATTGGGAGAAGGAGAATGCTAAAAATCAGGTAATATATTTTCAAGGAATAGAAAGAGATTTTCCCCACAATGTTTACATCGGCAGTTAGTTGTTTTCTGGAGTTGGTGGGGCTCAGTCAACTGTTTTCATCAAGCTTCTACAATAACAATGCTCACTACATCTCTACCGTTCGTCTGCTCTTTGAATTTGAAGCGTGTATGTGGCCTCCGGAATTTGTAGGGCCTGATGCCCCTCTCGCAGGCCCTACAAATACCCGTGGCCACGTCCAAGCTTCAAATTCGAAGAGCAGAAGAACGGTCGAGAAGGAGTGACTTTTTGTTGTTGTAGAAGCCTGATGAAAACAACTGACTGTCGAAAATTTGCATAGATATTGTAGGAAAATGTCTTGGACTTCGAAAATAAGCGTAAGGTGAATATGAATTTTCAAAGTAAACGATGTGACATTTTTAAGTAAAACTTTTTTCTAGATCCGAAGTTATTTTGAATAACTGCCTCCCATTCAAGATAATTTAAAACATCAATTTTACAGTAACTACACAACGCCACAACAACTCCGATCTTTTTCTGAAGAAATAAGTAAATAATCTTGAGCTTAAAATGCGCGGGAGGACGAGACGCAGGTATCCACCGACTTTTATGGAAAATCGGTCAAGCGGTCAGGCCTCGAAAACCAACAGTGTGGACATCATGAAAAACGAATAAAATTAAATACGTACAGAATTTCCCCATGGGGTGAAATTTTACATCACTACCGACAAATTTACATGTACAGATTTCTGATTTCAAACAAGCAGTGTTTAATATTCAACAAAATAAAATATATCATGACCTTTTATGGTAATGATATAGTTTATGGGGGGGGGGGATGAGGCCTACAGAACCATATTATACAGCCTATACAACCATAACCAAAGATTTTCCATGGGATTCATATTACATTATTTTTTAGTTTAACCTTTTTCTGCCCAAGCAACGATATATCGTCCGTCTCATTTCAGCTCCTTAAAGTACATCATTCGCTCAATTCTGAGCCCTGTTAAAAAAAATCCAACTGCATACATCGGAGGTCTAATTCCGACAGAATTAGGTATTTTGGAACGTATATATTCAGTTAATTTAATTAATATTATCTTTTTATTACCTTAATTGATGGTTTTGTTAGCATCGTCGCCAAAATTGACGTGAAATTGCGTTTGTTTGCTGAAAATAGCCCTTGGTTCAAACGATCATATTTCCGGAACAACACAATGCACAGCCGCCATCTTGGTTGCATTTGAGAGGGGAGAATCCCCTTTTCCTTGCTGCGAAAAATGACGTCATCCACTCCCACGTCACTACCTTTATTCCTCGAATGAAATGTGCCGTTTCAACGGCCGTTTTTGAAACTCTTCAGAATCGTGAGCGCCGATATGTTTGTTCGAGGCACATAACCCTTCATCACGAAGGGTCCCGGTCACAAGTGACGTCAAGGTGAGTCAAGGTCACATCCATTGGCGCTAGCAGGAGCACGTCACTTGCGGGCAGCCAGTCACAATGGTCACGATGGCAGCCTTCGAAGAATTGGGAATGCGCTTTCAACGATCATGAATATTGAAAAAAACAGCAATTTTAAACTATTTTTACGGTAATAAAACATAAAATGATGATATGATAGGCATCGTGACAGAAGAATATCCAGTGGATGTTATCATTCCAAGTGCTACAAGTTGAAGTTTTCATTAGCATTGTTACGTAGTCGAACTTCAAGATTTTTTAATAATAAAAAAGTAGAACGATGGTCCCAATTATATTTCTGCTGAATAATTTACAATATAATTATTACATCTGCGTAGTTTTATACTGTTAGACCACTTGTTTTATTTTATTACAATTTATTTTCGTGAGGCAACCGTAGGCTTTTTCAGCAGGAAAATGAAAAATAGCATTGGGAACGAAAGGGTTAAAATAAACAGAGCATTTCTGTAATTTAAACAATCAACTCAAACAAAAATCGGGATCTTCATTGTTTATTAACAACAAACAAATCCATGTATGCTAAGAACGTTGATTACGAAAATAAATCTCTACTAACCTATGGTTTGCAAGGAAGATTGCCAAGTAACAAATGAGAATATTTTAATACACAACAAACCTTTATTTTCAGCATAGAATCCACTTTACCATAAAGCCTCCCATGAGAGGGGAATGGGTGGGGGGAGAGGTCTTCCGGTGCATAAAATAGCGATTTCCCTTACAAAATTGTTATGGTCAACATTACGCTTCACACCTATGTAAATGTTATGCAAACGTAACTTGCATCTCACATTGGACTGTAATGCTGACTCCACACGACGCACTCAGCTGCGCCTCAAACTCCCAACCCCATCCTTCTGATTGACCCATCTTGTCTTGTGCAGGCAAGAGAAGCCGAGAAGCGTCAGGCAGTCAAACCCAGAAAATGAAGAATAAGCATGCATCTATCCTGAACTCTGGTCTCCTACATCATTCCTTCCTGTCGACACTATTTCACGACACTATTTCAATGTATTTGGGCGTCACAGTACTTCCAATCAAAGTTTGCTTCTCGTAACTACAAAATATGGGTAATATTCTTCCTTACCTAATTTCTTAAAGAACTGCGAGTAATGGCAGTTGTATAGTGAAAACAGGTAATCTCTTATATCTTGCGTATTGTGTAAAACTTCTAGAATCTCCGAACCTTTCACCACCTACAATATACAAATAAAAGTACAGGAATAAATTACCAATGCATTATTCTATAATTTTCTTAAAAGGCTGAGGGTGACAGATAATATGCAACAGCTTTAGTAAAACAGGAAAGAAATGTTAGATTTCCCCATTCCTAAGCCTGACTAGAGTATGTCAGTTTTTATCCGTAATACCTGGGCTGTATCGTTTAAACGTAGGTGAATCAAATAATAAGTGGAGAAATAATATTAAATTATTTAAAAACCAAAGAAATAAATAAATATACTAAGGCTGTGCAGGTACCAATAGTGGTACCGGGACCAGCTGCAGGTACTACTGGTATCGGTATCGGACCGGCACTAGGTTAACAAGCACCGAAATCGGCTTGTTTTTTCCAGAATAGGCATTTTCGTACATTAATAATATGGCATACTGCTCCCAACGCTACTGAAAATCTGCTAGGTTTTAATTTCGTTGCGCCACAGTGTTAGCGAACAGTTCCTTTGTAAAAGTGTTACGTTTGTTATACCATTAAATTACTGACGTATCAACGCATTTCTGTATTCTTTATTAAGTTGGCATTGGCACAGTATCGGCAAATGACCAATAGGACCGGTCCTGGGATCGGAACTGGGTAAATGGGCACCGGTATCATGCCGGTATCAGAAATAGTGGCACCGGCACAGCCTTAAAATACACAAATAGTTTATTTCTTACTTGTTATTTAAAAATAAACACCTCAAACAAATGAGTGGCTGGTACACAGCACGGGGTACCATACTAAAACAGTTGTCATGGTGATTTCAGCGCTGAAATCCATGACGTTACAGTAGCCATATCATGGGCTTTCTCCGCCATGATGCCGCGAAATGCTACGAAGACACACTGCATCGCGGAATCTCAAACTAAAACAGATTCCACATGACATATTTCTACCACAGATCAGAATTTAGTACAGTGCTTAACCGCATATAATGCCTAAGTGTGCAGTAGCAACGTGCCGTACCATTTGTACCCTGGCTTCAACCCTGATTAGGCGACCCGACTCTAAAAATCAAAAACCTGGGGACTTTCAACTTGTTGCCTGTTGAAAAAATACATTACCTTTTTTTATTAGCATTTTCCTTCTCAATGCTGTTCAATTCTAGAAAAAACAAACGAACATCCTTCCGGTTCGATACCTACTGCGATCTACTGCGCAGCCTCCATCATATATAAATCGAAGCGGAGCGGTAAGGCTCACCTTTTCGATACCTCTATCACGCCCAAATGGCGACAAGAGGGGAGGAGGGTGGGAGCAAGGTAATGTATTTTTTTAACAGGCAATAGAAACCAAAATCAACCAGGTAACACTGGTATTTTGACGTTTCTAGTTGCCTTGAAAAAATTCATTACTTTTTTTTGTTAGCATTCCCATAGACTTCGTCACTGGGCGGACGCCATTTGACAGGCGGAGGCGGATGCCATTTGACAGGAGTCCCCTCAGGTAGCGATCGGTTCCCTTCACAGAATAGTCAAAGTGTGTTTAAGGGTTAAAGCATGCGACGGGCGGCAACAAATGGCCCGATATGATATAAGCCGTCGGTGTGATGAGACATGTCACAGAGGTAGTGGGACATGAAGACCGTAAGGTGTCGCCAGGAGGCACATTCCATAATTTCGGTGATAGAAACGTTGCTGTAGGGGGCCCAAGAGGTGGATATTGCACAAAGTTCGTGGGCCGTTACTCTGATGCTTTCCGTGATGCAGTCTATGTCAAGTGCTTCATAGGCCTGGACAATGACGCTTTTGAGCAAGGTGGCAATCATCCGTGCGGAAGTTAGTCCAACTTTATTACTGAATGGAAGAAAGAGCTGGGTGCGTCCTCTTCGAATGGGTTTGGATGCTTTAAGATAAAAACGGATGGCTCGTACAGGGCATAAGGTACGTTCTTGATAGTCTCCCAAAATGTTTGCTAGGGAGGGGATGATAAAAGGATGAGTGCGCTCAGTGGGTTTTTGAGTCTTCGCATGAAAGGAAGGTTGAGGGGTGAGAGTAACACCCTTGTAATCTGGTAAGAAAAAGCAATCCTGTTCTGTACCGGACAGGGCTTGTAATTCAATACATCACAGGGACACGGCTAGAGCCACTAAGAACAGTTTTCCTTGTGAGATGTTGAGACGTGCGGAGGCTAAAGGTTCATAGGGAGAGGGTTGTATTCCCGGCAGCTTTGAAGACTGCGTTCAATGCAGAACAATATACTAGAATCGTGGAACTACGTAACCCATTCTTAAATAGGGAGGTTAAGAAACGGAGGTCATGCAGAGGAGGGTGGATCGGATCAACCTGTTCTGTGATACACCAATGATACCAACGTTTCCAGTGGTTGTCATAATGGTGAAGGCGCGGACGGCTTGTGAAGCGATGCGAGAGGCCTCGTCTTCAAGAACGCCTGTTGCACGGAAGAGTCCGACGATAGTAGCCACCCGTGAAGGCGTAGCGCCTGAAGGTTCGAGTGGTGGATCGTTCCGTTGTTCTGGGACAGGAGGTCCGGTTGATCTGGTAGTTGCCGGGGTGAGTCGACGAGAAGAGCAAGGAGAAGTGGAAACCAAGCTGCCGCTGGCCAATTGGGTGCGATGAGGAGAAATCGACCGTTGCATCTGGCAATTTTGCGGAGGACAAGCGGAAGGGGGCGCGAGGGAGAAATACGTAGGCGTGTAGGTGATTCCAATCGAGGGTGAGCGCATCTACGGCCCAAGCTCGGGGATCCGGCAGTGGGCTGACGAATAGAGGAAGTCAGCTGTTGAATCTCGTGGCAAAGAGATCCACTAGTGGTTGTTGCCAAAGGCGGAAGAGGGCGTGACAGACTGTGGGATGCAAGGTCCATTCGCTGACAGGAAGTGTGCGACGAGACAGAGTCGGCTATAACATTCAGAGACCCCGGGGTGGACAGGTAGGAGGCAGATGCAATGGAGGATGCAGAACTGAAAGATTTCGGACATTATCTGATGGAGGGTAAGGGAACGTGTCCCTCTGCCCTTGCGGAGGTAAGCAACAGCAGTGGTGTTATCTATGTGAACTTGTACAACTTGATCCGTCAAGTAACGTTGAAATTGTTGCAGGCCCAGAAGGACTGCGCGTAGTTCCAAATGATTGACGTGCTCTGTCACTCCTGTCGTCCAATGTCCGGACGTTATAAGATTGTTGAGAGGCATCTGTGAATAAGTGGAGGTGAGGAGGAGGTTCGTGGAGGGGAACGGTTGCAGTTAGATTCTTGATATCCATCTACCATAGGAAGGTGTCGGTGGGAAAGGTCTGGCCTCGTTGTTGCGGAGGAAGAGTGATGGCGGTGCGAGGATCGCCCCAATGAGAGGAGCGTTAGTGGTGTAGTGGCCCGCGCGCCATCCATCGGCCGTAGGGGACTAGGTCTGTAAATGAATCGATGGTCCCTATAGCGGAGGGAAGGTGCCGAAAGTCGTGACTCGACTTTTGCAGGAAGTCGCGGGCGGAGTGAAGATGAGACGCGACACGCTCCGGGGAAGGCATGACGGATGCTGTGCGGAGGTCGAAGAATACTCCTAGAAAAACGAACGACTAAGCAGGTAGGAGATATGACTTTGGGAGGTTTAAACCGAAGCCTAGGTGATGAAAAAGAGACATGGCGGTGGCTAGGTTTCTTGACAGAGTCGCTGGTTGCTGATGCGGAAGGAGGCAGTCATCGAGAATGGCATGGATGCGGATGCCTTGTTGGTGGAGGCAAGCCAAGACCATTGTAAAAATAAAGGATTATTGTAAAGGATCATTGTAAAGATATGGGGGCTGCGTTGAGGCCAAACGGAAGGCAAATATATTCGTAGACGGTGTTGTCTAGTACGAAACGGAAATAGGTGGCAGACAGAGGCATGAATTGGGATGTGAAGGTAGGTGTCGGCCAGGTCGAGGGAAACTGTCCAGTCATTGGGTTGGAGGGATTCGCGGATGGAGGATATTGTTTCCATCTGAAAATGTGGATTGTGAATAAACTGATTGAATGGCTTGAGATTGAAAATTAGGCTAGATCCCCCCGTTTTCTTGTCGCAGAGAAACATGCTGCTGTAAAATCCTGGGGTGAACGGAGGTGACACTACATGAATGGCCTTCTTTTGAAGGAGAGACAATATTTCTAGTAGGAGGGGGCCAGAGAAACAAGATTTGTGATCCCACAGAGGATCCTTTACCGGAGGAGGCGTATGGAACTTTGATTTGAAGCCGGAGGATATGATTGAAAGGAGCACTGGGTCGGAAGTTATTGCTTGCCAAGTTTTGGCAAAAGAGCGGAGGCATCCCCCTACAGCTTGTAGGGGAGGCGAAATGTCAATAGTTATCACGGTTTTTGTGTCGGGGCTGGGAATTGGCTCGGTGTCGTGGGTCGGAGGAGGAAGGACGTCCCAGGGATCGGCCTCGTCCGCGACCCTGGATCCTGGTCGGAAAGGGAGAGACAGAGCGTGGAGTCGGAGGCGGAAGGTGTTCTGAGGGCTTGGTGGTCCTTTGGTCATATGTTGAAAGCTCAGATCTCGACGGAAGGGAGCGAGGGCGGCGCGTGACACGAGACTTGTTGTATCGCGGCTTACGGGAAATGTCAAGATGGGGAGCCACTTTCGGTACAAGACCACGGAATAAAGATTCCGACTCATGAATTGGTTGATTACGGAGGAGGTGACGTGTAGAGGCATGGAGGTTAGACGCTGTGTTAAGTGCAACCTCTCGTAGGAGCAGTGTTGAATTGAAGAGGGCGCGGGTGAACCAATTCATAGCATGATACGTGGCGAAGCAACTTTTGCGGAAGACTTGGTTGATGAGGAACGTTAGTTGACGAGTATCATCCGGAGGATCAGTGTAGAGTCTTTCACATAGCGCGTTTGCGGCAGTGCTGAGAACATCCACCTGGGAGGCAGCCCGGAGGCCAAGGCGGAGGATACGATCGTTGTCGCGGACGACAAACACAGGGACTGCTGCTCGTCGAAGGAGGTAAAGGGCTGAGCCAAAGTCTAATTTAGTATAGGCCGTTAAAATCTCCGACTGAGAGTAAGTGTCGAAGTTGCGTGGATTAGCAGTACCATCGCCGATTGGGCGGAAGAAGTAATTCTCGCGACCCGGACGAGGTGGAGGAGGCTCTTTGTCCAATTCGAGGGGGGGCCCGTTTCCCAACAGGATACCCCCATTGCGGAGGAGAGTAGTGAGAAGAGTTGTAGATTGCCCCAGGAGCGGAGGTTGATGTGGCAATTGATCGCGGAGGCCGAATCCGAAGCCATTCGCTAGCCCCCTATTTTTAGAGGCTGTGTCTGATGAAGCGGAAGGCTTATACAGGAAGCAGTCCGGAATTATTTCTTCCACTGTCCTCATGAGTTCGGGAAGAGGAATTTCGGAAGGATCAAGATCACCTTGAAAGGGAGGTTCCGGAAGACCAGAGTCGGAGGGGTCTGGTGAGTAGTAGGAATATGGATTGTCGCCGTCGTAAGAGCCCGGCGGAGGGACCGGAGGTGGTGCAAGAAGCAGTGGAGGCGGAGCTGCAGGAGCGGTAGATGGACCCGCGTTGGTAGCGGAAGGGCAATGACGCTTAGGAAGGGAAGTCAGCCTGGCGGAGGTGTAATCAACGTGAGTCTTCCATTTGAAGGTGCGGAGGGAAGAGTCCATAAGAGAGTGAACCTGAGACGACGTAAGAGGCTCATTAGTACGACGAGAGGCGTTGGAAGAATGGGAAGACAAGTCCAGTGGTAGGATGTGTGGGTTAGCGGAGGAGGCTAACTTAGCCGCAAACCTCCGTGCTTTCAACTGAAGTTTCTGTGGAGCATATCGTTCTTTAGTGCGGGAAAGTTCTTCCGAAAGAGACCGGAGGTCTGTCGTTGGAGGCGGTTGACTGCATGGAACAGGAGACGTGTTTGCAGTATTGCACGGCGGAGGGAAGGACTCTGAAAAGAGCGGGTTCGGAGGCGGAGGCTCCAACGAGTCCTGCTCTGTTGTAAGCTCGAGAACCTCCATGTTCTCGGCAACTGGAGGGACGAGAACTGGTGAGGCAGAACGGCAAGGAAGGGGGGGAAGAACCCTCCCGTGGTGTTCCCTTCGCTCGTGGCATAGCAGAGCGGAGGTGGAGGACTGAAGCGGAGGCAAGCTCAACGATTCGCAGCGATGTGAACAGCGTGGTGGTAGAGAAGAAAAGGTGAGCATTACCGCTCCGCTTCGATTTATACATGATGGAGGCTGCGCAGTAGATCTGCACAGTAGGTAGCGAACCGGAAGGATCTTCATTTGTTTTCTCTAGAATTGAACATCATTGAGAAGGAAAATGCTAATAAAAAAAAGGTAATGGATTTTTTCAAGGCAACTAGAAAGTATTATTTGCTTCGATAGTCCTTTAACTTAAAAATGTGCTATAGCATTCAGCTGTTTTTATCCCAAACTTTGTTTGCACATTGTTAGCATTTATTTTATTTAATCTTTTATTTACAAACGGGGTTTTACCCCTAAAAACATAAATTTGCTGACTTTCCAGGACGGGCTGACTGAAATTTGTTTCTTTTGCCTACGAAAATATAAATTACCTGTGAGTTGTTGCATTATGCTCTCATAATGCTTGTTACATCCTAAAGTTTTTAAGTTGTTTGGCACCAGCTAGATTGGTGACCCAAGTGCGCATGCGCACACCCCTCCCATTAAAAGAGCTTGCTCGGAGAGCTCCACATCTTTTGTTGTCTCTCAATATGTAGAGAAGATGACTCATGAGGGTAGGTAGGATGGGATGAGGTAATGTATATTTCTTAGGCAAAAGAAACAAATGTCAGCTGGCTCGTCCTTAGGGGGAGAGGGGGGAGGCAAATTTATGTTTCTTGTTGCCGCTTGAAACAGTATTTTGCTGACCCTCCTCACTAGCCGGCCGGCTGAAAATATTTTCTTTTGCCTAAGGAAAACGTACATAACCTGTTAATTTTTGCATTAGGTCCTTGCAATGCTCTGTTTCCCTGGAGGTTTTTTGATGTTTCGTAGCCGCTGGTGCCATAACCCGATTGCGCAGCTCTACTGTGCAGCCCTATAAAAGTGCATTCGCGCATTCGTTCGTCATCAGTTTTCCTCTCAATTTGTCAGGCGGTGACTTGAGAGGGGAGGTCGGGCGGGTTGGTTATGTATGTTTTCCTTAGGCAAAAGAAACAATTTTCAGCCGGCCAGTCAGGAGAGCCGGCAAAATACTGTTTCTTGTTGCCCAGTGGAAAACATAAGATAACTTGTTAATTTTTGTGTTAACAGGAGACCTCGTCCAGGTTAGGTGGCGGGCACCGCCTGAACGAATGCCCTAGGGTTACGGACCGGCTTCCCCCAAAAAGTTTCACAACTTCGGATTTTATTCAGAAAACAGAAACAGAAATTTTGGATCTCTTTCGTGGTATTGGGTGGCGCTGAAAAGACTAAAATTGCAGGGCCCGAACCTGCTTAATTTTATTTTTTATTGCCGACCCGAAAATATACGTTACCTATTTTATAGCAGTTTCCCCCCTTTTGAGCATTTATTCCCTTAGAAGTTTGAGTGTTGTCTTCCCTGCCGGGCTCATACGGTACTGCGCATGCACAGGCTTCGGCCAGCTTATATAAGCTCCAGCGCAGCGTCCTGTCGGCATTATTTCTCCACATTCCAGAACCTAGCTCATGGAGGGGATGCTTGTTAGGAAATTCAGGTTAACGTATATTTTCGGGTAGGCAATAAAAACTAAAATTAAGCAGGTTCGGGCCCTGCAATTTTAGTCTTTTTATAGCCGACGAAAATATACATTACCTGTTTTATAGCAGACTTTGTCACCTAGTGGAGGGCTAGGTTCAAGTCTCCCGCTGTAAGAGCCGGCGTCCTCAAGGAAATTTAATTCCCGATGAAGACACACCCGTTTTTCCCAACCAACTTCACCGTGCCTAAACCAAGTCGGAACGACAGCGAGACTCGAGGATGAGTGGCTGTTTAAGAGGAGAGATTGGGGAATGCGGGTTGCTGTATGTTATTAAATTGGTTTTATACCGCATACAGGAGGTACAAGGGGGGGGAGGGTCTTTGTAAGTGCATGTTGGAACCTTTGATGTATGGCGTATATTGCTTTATGTCATTCCTCATCTTGGTCGTAGTTTTTTTATTTTTTTATTTTTTGAGATGGCGAAGAGACAGCTCCTTTGCCCAGAAGATGAAGACATCGTCCAAAGAGGATGATGGAGGGTAGGAACGGACGGAGCGTCGTAGGAGGAGACGAGGGAATGGCGAGGTGGATGGAAGACAGAATCTGTATTTTTTAGCACCTGATGAGGGCATGTTTCAAGTTTTAGCACCTGATTAGGGCATGTTTCAAGAAGAGGACGGGAGAAGCGGATCGGTGTTTGGCATAGAGAGGAACGTGCTGGTATCGTTTTTCTATTACTGATAGTAATGTAGCCTAAGGTGTTGATTTTAATTGTAGAATGGAGGACAGGAGTGGTCTGGGACAGCACAACGCCGTCGGATACGAGTTGAAGAAAGATGCGACAGGTTGCATCGCGCAAACCTATACACAATGGAGGTTGCGCAGGGACGTGGGCAAAGGGTAGCGGATTGCAGAGAAATCTGTGATTGTTCCTACAAGGTGAATGCTGTGTTGTAGGTTCTAGTGTTGCACGGTAAATCGGTACTTACGGTAAAAAAAAAATTACGGTATCAATATCGTTCCTTTTTTAGCACCAGGGTATTACCGTAGCAGCGGTGTTACCATGATTATGGTGCTGACGAGCATTAACGAATCAACTTTTCCCTCTTTTTGTTTTTGGATGGCAGCAATTTTTTAATTAAATTCGCATAAGTAAGCGCCGATACGGAGGTGTAAAATTTGCACGAGCGAGTGAAATCCGATCCCACTGCTAGGCAGAAGTGTCCACATTGCGGACGGGGTGGGAGGAAGGGGGGGGGGGGTAACTCTTCAGTAACAAGCGTGTCCGAGCGTGTTTGTGTTGTCGATGGCATGGCGTCCAATCAAGAAGAAAGCGAAGCCCCGCTATTAGTGAAAAGATTAAATGCAAAGAGCCGTATTTGATTCTTTTGTGCGTGGATAATAGCGCAAAATTATTTCCTAAATTATCGTGATATTACAGTTTTCAGAACCGTACCGTACCGTCCTGCAAAAACTTAATACCGTGCAACACTAGTAGGTTCCGGAAGAAGTGCGGAAAGCAAGACTGCTGGCGAAGCGGAACTAGGATGCTGGTAAGGACCTGGGTCCCCAAAGTTAGCAGAAGGAATCGGATGATCGGAGAATGATCTGTGCTTGAAATTTAGCCTTGTTAGATTCTAGATGGAATGGACTCGTCCTTGAGAAAGCTGTGTTGTTTGTCAAGGTGGAACGAGAGGGAACAGAGCACTTCGAGGGACGGGACGGTAAAAGCGGAATGTGCGGAAGCGGTGAACGTAGTCCTCCGTGTTGGAAGAGGGGAAGTTGTGGCTAAAAATTTGAGTTCAGTGTAGAGATCGCTGACAAGTTGAGTTTTCAAGGAAAAAGGACTTGGATTCCAAGTCATGAGGAGTCCGTCCGCATGGGGTCGGTGAGATGGTAACGGTACCGCTAGGCGGAATCGCAGGGATCGTAGAGATGTGTATTGGAATGGTAGAAGGTAGATGCCCATGAACATTGTGATGTACTCTGGATTGAGAATTCAAAGGGCAAGACTGGTGATGTGGTCGTGAAGGGAACCATTGACTCTTTTAGGCACGTCCTTGGTGGAATGGGGATGCAAGAATCGAGGTCTCCAGAGCTAGCGCAACATTATGTTGGAAAGAAAGGAACGCTGTGTGCAATCTGAATGGGAATAGTGTCGGGAACAGTGGTGATTGCTGTTGTTAGTAACATCGGTGTTGTCAGAGGGATGACGGGACGCAGACCTGTAGTAGTACAATCCGGCCGTAACCGAGAGGAGCAGGTAGCAGCAAACTGGAATGATGAAAAGGATTGGTGAGGAACCGAAGGCGTTGAACTGTGCAGGGCTTCTGGGAACTGAAAAGCCCAAGGTAGGCTGTAGATGATTGATGTGGAAGGTTGTGAAGGGCGGCGAAGACCTTTGCTACAGCCTGCAGGGGGGCAGGTGGACAGCATGTGTAGCTGACAAGCAGCAATGGGCGGAACAGCAGGTCCTGGTGCCGATCCCCAGCGGAAGGTCGGAACGGCATAGTAGATGGCCCGAAGTGGCGTAGCAAGGAACGCAGGAACGCGTTTTTAGAAATGCAGGGACGAAGAACGTGTCCACAGGAATGCAGGGACGGTTGGAATGTAGAATCATGTAGGAATGGGGACCGGACGCGGAACGCCACCGGAATGAATGAAGGGCCAATTGGTTCCGCGAAAGGAACCGCGGAATTGGCGAGAGTTGAAGCAATCGTTGAGGCCGCATGTATTTGTCACAGCGACGGCGAAACGCAGGCCGATGAGAAACCGTGGAGATGGTAGGAAATAGCCTATGGGTCCGGCCTTCCCGAGGAGGGAATGGGGAATTGATTGATGTCGAGAATGTTGGCGGTTCTTGTGTGTGCCGAGTGATAGTACGACTTATGATGCCGAACGTGCGGAGGCGGAACGTGGATGCTCAGGGCGACCACGCGTTGTGAGCACCCTAGGAGAGATGATCGAGGGATGTAGGTTCGAGGGATCGTGCAGAGGAACGACGCAGCGGACAGCAAGATGGATGGCACGGCTGCATAGCTGGTGTGGGAGACAAGGTTGAAAGGCGGACCGCGGGAAGCCAGGTGGAGATAGCTGCTTGAAAGTAAAAAGCTCTTGGAGAGCCTGCCGTGAGGAACGACCGTTTCGTTGAAGGAAAGGATAGCATGTTTGGTGGAATCATGGCACCGAGTTGGTTGGAATGGTGGAATGGGGAACCAACGGAATCATGTCAGCAAAGCTCAATCTCGATTACTCGTTTTTTTGTTTTTTTTATGAAGTCCTGTTCCGAGATTCGAACCTGGCTCACTCGAATGAGTGGCGTCAGTATTGTAGTAGAAACGGAAGCAGGGAACTGGGGATAGGAGACAAGAGTATCGGAATGCTGGTTGTATTGTCGAGTGTCAGTTCCCCCTGTCCTAGGGGGACAGAGGATGGAATGGGATTCTTGGAGGGATGAAAGTGTCGGTCCAAGGTTGGAACAGGCCTTTCAGGAGAAGGGTAGATCGGCGTTTGTAGTAGTGACAAGATGCTGGTGTTCGTAAGGGGTGCAAGTGTCCCCCCCCCCCTCCTTCCCTCCCCAGTTACCAGACCGAGGTCTAGCAGGGGGAACGTAAGATGACATGAGAAACGTGATGCTGGTCATGCCGGAGGCCGCAATCAATTTATCAAAGAAAGTGAACAAACTCTCCTTGAGGAAGGCAGTAGTCAGAGGAACCAGAGTTCCAGAGGAACGAGAAAGTGGGAGTCATGGACCGAAGGTTCGGTTCGAAACGGAGTCGTCTTTGGGGAAAGAAGCACAGGTCGGGTCATGCTGGTGGCAACGACGAGGAACGTGGAGGACGGAATGGACGTGTGAGGGACACACAAAACCAGCCAAGGCCAAAATAGGCCGCAGGAGAACGTCCCAAAGGAACGTAAGTTGAGGGAACGTAGAAACGAAGGAACGTAGGGACGTGGGAACGTAGGAACGTGGGGACGTAGGAACGTAGGTTGAGGTACGAGGATTGGACCTGTTAGACGAGCGGACTGCATCGTCGGAGTATATATCAAAGAAGAGGGCTGCGCAGTAGGATGCGCAGATGGTGACAGCGTGAGGGATATCATAGCCTTTGATTTAAACAACATCATCTAATGCCGGAGGGAAGGAAGGCGAAAGCTGACAGTAGGCGGTGAAACGGCCCAATCCAAGAAGGCTGCGCAGAAGCAATGCGCAGTGGGGAAGGGAGCCGAGGATGAGGAACGTCGCCCATCCGAACTCATCTGTGTACCGCCCAAACGCAACGATGACATGAGACGCCCTGGGCAAGAACCAAGGGAAACGTCGGCATCGAGGAACGATATGGCAGTGAGGAACAACGGAACTAGGAACGTGAATCGGACGTGACGAACCCGGAACGGGCAAAGAAAGGCTGTCCTTTGTAATGGTGGCGAGAACCCGTCATGTGGCGGAACGGGAGCGTGCGAAACGGGAACGCAGGACCCAAGATGTGTACTAAGTGTTGGGTGAACCCAGAATCCCAACTGAACGGCCTCAGCGCAAGATGAGCTCGGAACGGGTGAAGAGGAACTGTTCATGACAGAATGATTAAATTCCATTGGCGTACTTGTGGGGAAACGCAACGGTCACCACTGAAGTAGGAATGAAGGTAACGTTCATCCGTGGGACGGCGGTATACGGAATGGAACGTGGAATCCTGTGCGGAACGTCGAAAGAGATGCTTAAAGAGCGACCACGCGTGGCGATCGCTCAAGGAGAAATGATGCCGACAGGACGCTACGCTGGAGCTTATATATGCTGGCCCAAGCCCGCGCATGCGCAGTACCATACGAGCCCGGCAGGGAAGACAACACTCAAACTTCTAGGGGAATAAATGCTCAAAAGGGAGGAAACTGCTGTAAAACAGGTAATGTACATACTAAAATAAGGGCCATTATTTAAAGGTGAGTGTCTTGCTTCAGTTTCGAAATAACTTAAGGGGGCTGGATTACACATATGGCAGCGACGATTGGGCCCCGATAATGTAGTCCATTGGGTTGATTCGTCATCTCTCGAAAGTAGTGGGATGTGAAGACGGAGCTGTTTCGCCATGATGCTGCCGTTAGGATGTCGGATACAGGAATTGAGTTATGAAAAGCCCAGAACGTGGAGACCGCCCTCAACTCATGTGCCGTCACTCTGATGCCTTTGTCAGTGCAGTTGATATTGGATTCGTCGTATGCGCTGAGGATTGTTTCTCCGATCCATTGGGATATTGTTGTCGCAGAGGTTTCGCCAAAGCTTCTCGTGTAGGCTAGAAAAAGCTGGTACCTTCCTTGTCATTGTTGGTTTTTGGATACGTAGTAGCGCAGTGCCCGACATGACAAAGGTGAGCCATGAAAATATCCATTACCTGATTTTTAGCATTCCACAGACTCGTCAAAGGCGGCGGGCGCCACTTGACGGAACCCCTTAGGGTAGCGTGCCGGGATCCCAGAAAGACAAGTCTTCGCGGATGATTGAAGCGAAAAATGTAGGATGGCAGAGATCATCACGCTCAAGGGGTGTTTTCAAAGTATATGCTTGGCGGCCACGAAAGGGCCGAAGCGATGCTGACTATCCGCTAGAGCCGACATATCTCGAAGACAGTGCGACGTGAACAGTCGGGAGTCTCCAGGACTCAGCTGCCATAATGTCGGTAATAGGACGTTGCTGTAGTGGGCCAAAAAGGTCAAGATAACCAGTAGTTCATGGGCAGTAACTCGAATCTCTTGATCAGCACAGTCTATATCGAGAGCCTTGTAGGCGACCACGATGACGGTCCTTATCTACGTGGCGACCATGTGCATCGATGTCTCGCCGGTCGCCGAAGCAAAGGGGATAAAAAGTTGAGGACAGCCGCGACGCAGAGGTTTGGAGCGTTTCAGGTAGCATCGAAGCACACGGACCGGACGGAGGGAGTTCCCAGGCTCGTCGCCGACGACCGGAGATAAGGCTGGAATACATATCGGGTTGGTGCGCTCGCTAGGCCATTGGGTCTTGGCTTGGAAGGATGCTCGGGGAGTCAAGGTAAACGCGAAGCAATCTTTGTGGAAAAAACAATTGGCGGCAGTCGCTGAAACAGCCTGGACTTTGCTACATCGAAAACAGGCTGCCATGACTATGAGACAGACCGTCTTCCGAGTCAAATGATTGAGGCTACACAAAGCAAGAGGTTCGTAGGGCGCGGAAAGCAGTGACGCGAGGACTATAGATAAGTCCCAATCCGGAAAAAGGCGGCGAACCACCGGCCGCTCGATCTCGAACGACTTGAGGAGAGCGGAGATGCGGTAATTGTCCAAGAGAGAGTCACGGTCGGCCACTCGAAAGATGGTGTTCAGGGTGGAACAGTAGATGAGGATGGTGGACCCACGTAAGCCATCGTGAAACAGGTCCGTCAGGAATCGCAGAAGCTGTGCTAGAGGTGGATTGAGTGATCTACCTGTTGCGCGGCAGACACCAACGAAGCCATCGCCTCCAATGGCTGTCGTAGATCTTGTTGGTGGACGACCGGATGGTTTTCGAGGCAATGCGAGAGGCCTGTTCAGGAGGAATGTCCATTGCTTCCAGTAATCTGATAATAGCAGCCACGCGTGTAGCTGTAGCATCCGTGGCTTGTGGTGAAGCACGGTCCCCCTGTGTTGCGACAGTAAGTCTGGAGCATCCAGAAGGCAGCGAGGGCAGTTTATGAGAAGGGAAAACCAAGCGGCCAACGGCCAATTGGGGGCGACCAGGATGAAGCAGTTGCGGCGAAAGAAGCTTGCTTCAACCTGTGGCAGTGTCTTTCGTGCTGAAGCAGTTGGGATGAGGCCCATGGAGCTCCACGGCCAATGAAAGAGGCAGGCAGTTCAGGAGACGGCTACAGGAATTCCTCGGTCGGCGAAAACGACGTCTGATCTGCAGGTGATGAAGGACAGCCGCCGCCCCCAGTCGAGACGACTAAACGTGAAGCTGCTCGCCAGGGACAATGTGGATAGACCCTGGGAAATAACAGGGAGGGAACCACGGTGATTTCGACTGCTCCAATGACGAATAAGAAGAAAATCGACCAGCCGACGGGTGATAAGAGCCCAGAGGCTCAGGGATCCCAACACTTCCATTGCGGCAGGGCGCAGCAGGATGACTATGAAGCAGCAACAACAGGTTGGGTCTTGTACGGCGCAAACTTATGGCCGAACCAGGAACTTAATTTAAGCCCCGGTCGGCGACAAAGGGCTCAAAGAAGCCGCCGGCATCAGCAAGGCTCTCCGACGAAAGAGGAACGGCAATGTTTCAGTCCAAGGATGGCGTCTTTCGTGCCGGGCTTCTTGCTGGGCGCAAGCACCACGAAAGGGGGATGAAATCCAGAAGGCAGGTAGCAGAAGAAAACAAAAGCAGAAGGACGAAGCGACCATTCAACATGGCCGCTAGAGAACAAAAGATGCTGAGGTTTTGCGGCTGGCTCTTTATAAAGAAGGGGTGCGCTCATGCACATTCGGGTTACCAAGCTGCCCGGATCCAAACAGCTAAAGATTTCTGGGGTGACACCAGCATTATGAGAACATAATGTAAAAATTCACAGGTAATGTTCATTTTCTAGCGGCAATAAGAAACAAGGCGTTTTGTTGGAGGATTCAGTTCATTTTAGATGCTTTCTCGAAAAATGAAACTGATTCTTGAAGTCGGGTGAAAAATTGAAAAGATCTTGTCGTTTATTTTTTCTAGTTTGAAGTTGCGATTTCAAAGTTTGTTTGATGTTTAAGACAATTCCTCTCGAAAGGAGGAATTGAACCTCAGCAAAGAGGGATAAGTCTATGATGGATTTTGATGTGTTCGTGATGTTGAGTTACATTCATGCACGAAAGCCAAAGGTGTATCCCTTGGCTTTAGTACGGCACTCCAGGCAAGGGAGTTCGAGAGTACAGTTGTTCGTGCATTTGTTGCTGCTTCGGTCCATTCCCATGGCAAACTCTGAGCCTTTGATCGGTCAAAGTGGAGATGGATGCAATATCAACGACAGATGGTGCCTGAATGTCGGAGTCATCCCACGGTATTTCAACCGGTTTGAAGCACACATTTGGCGCAATATCGGCAGACAGGTGTTGATTGGTGGGTCAAAATGACAAGGGTCGTGTACAGTGCGGAATTTCCTCTTGGTGGGGTGGAATTTCGATCCATAGAATGTGAAGCAGTTTCATGATTATGCATTCGAAATAAGAACGTTGTTTTCCCAATGGATGTCACTCACCGATGTGAAATGATGGTAGTCACTCGCCGATGATGACGATAAAATCTAATGCCAATGGAGTAATTTCTAAAATCCTGTCCTGTTGGACTTACGAAGTGGTTGCCTGATCACAAGAAAACAGGCACTCTCAAGGAAGCTGCAAAGCTCAGTGATGAGTGGATTACTCAAACCAAACAGAAGTTCTGTAGAAGTGGGATTGAAAAACGGTAACAAATCCCAAACAGGCGCACAGTCTGTTCCTGTTGCAGCCAGGGTTATATCCTTGTTGGAATTTAAGCCCAAGTACTGAAAAATATTTTTTTTGTTCGAGAGAAAGTTTGCCTTACTCTTTTTATTGAAAGGTCTCCCTGTCGAAACTTGATCCTTTTTTGTTGCAAGTATCTCTGTTTATGGAAACAATCCTTTTCCTCGTGATTTTTAGTCCACACCATGTACACTTCAGTTTAGATTGTTCACTATTTTGGTGATTTGCCCTGAGTTTGCCTTTCCACTGTTTCTTTTTCCCCTTTGAGAAAAAATGTACTGAGGAATTCTAGCATTCATTTTGGAAGCTCTTGCCCTGTTAAAATCAAAGCTTTGAGTTGGTTCACTGCTAACTGTCCTATAAAAAATATTCTCTAAAGAATGAAGTGTGAGGTCATCTCTAGATCGTAAGGTTTGTATTAGAAGCTGCAAGTCATCAGCAGTTATGCCTTTTAAACAAAAATGTACTAGCTCAGGATCACTAGCATCTTTACCTACTTGGGTGCACTGTTGGCTTATCCCTCGTATTTGGTTAAAGTAATCCTGTATACTCATTGTACCTTGTCATACAATTATTAATTGATCATACAGTTTTATTTGCATTTGAGGGTTGTGTGCCCTAAATCTTGCCTTTAAACCATCTAGTATTAGCTTAGCCTCGGCATGCATTGACATACATTTAGCACGAAAATCTATGCATTTCGCGTTAGCTTTATCCCACACCGCACCGGCATTGTTAGCAGCGTCTAGGTTAGGTCTTGGATTGCCTATAGCAGTTTCATAGAAGTGCTGTGCTTTTAAATGTAAGGTTACTCGGGAATCCCATAATTCAAAATTACTGTCACTTCACCCTTACAAGTGGCATTTTGTAACGATTGATTAAACATTGTTTTCACAAAATACCGGCAACCGGCGTTTACAGTGGTTTGAAAACGACATAACTTCATAAAAACACACACAACCACCAGGCAGAAACACACACACAAGTTCCTTTGAATTTTCGGTGAATTCCACCCCGTTCACCTTCTTCAGAAAAAATGTCAACACAAAAACGTCCGAAAACTACATGACTGTCAAAGTTCGCGAATTCTAGATTTCAAAGACACGCGCGTGGAGGGATGCATCACTGATCTTCACTTGCCATCTGGATACCCCACTTAGCGTCAAGCTTGGCAGCCAGCGTAGGTGCCACCAATCTGTCAATGCCTTCGTATGTCGGTCCCGTGATGTTCATTAATGGATGTTTAAGAGTTGTAAATCGCCTAATCGCCAAAGACTCAAGGGCCCTCAAATGTGCATCGTTGTGAGTGTTGGAATTCATCAGAATGGAAATCTTGTCCCAGGCAATGGGGTGTTGTGTTCTCAGATGGTGTTGAGCGATTCCATTCCGACGATCTCCCTTAATGGTAGCAGTTTCGTGCTCTTTGATGCGTTGAAGGAGGGTTCTTCTGGTTTCTCCGATGTAGATGGAATCACATTCTTGGCAAGGAACACGGTACACTAATCCTCTTTGGTTGGCAAGGTGATTAGGCGTCTTCAAGTATCCGGGGGAAATACTTGCCGTCTCAACAACAGTGAGAGGAGGGGGGTGGGGGGTGGGGGGAAAGCTCGCCACAAGATGGTCGTCACTCTTCAATTTACTTCGAGTATGGTAGCGGTGGACAGGGGGAGTGGGGGCCGGAGGAATCGGAGGAGAAAGGGTTGGTGGAGGGGGCGGGAGGGAGGGGTGGGGGGGGGGAGCTTGCAAAGCTACAGTGTCGCAACTCTTTCTCTTCTGCAGCAGCTTCTTTAGGTTAGCTGGGTTCCGGAAAAAACATCGAATGCCCTGCTTCCTCAAGATCCTGTGAGTATTTTCGCTAACTCCTGGAACAAAAGTCAAGACTTCTGTCGGGCCTTCATCATCTTTCATGCACTTCTCCCTCTCATTTCTGACTTTCGCAAGTTGCCATGCTCCCTTCATCTTTCTGTTCACCATCCCCAGGTCTGGCAGTTGTTCCTGCAAAACGTGTAAGCGGGCGGCATGGAATTGGTGATGCAGAGGAATCGTGAAAGGAACGCCGGAACGTGGGGAACGGTACCGGCAGATGCGTGTCGCACCGATTCAAAATTCTTGGTGAGAGGCTGCTAGAGGAACCAAGAGATTCCATAAGGACCGGTGAAGGTAAGGATGGAGCACGAGGACGAGGCTCATGTTGGTGTGGTGGTGCTTGGGAGATGCGAGGAACGTGTCCGGAGCGTCTGCGCTGGAATGAACCTCTAGAGGATTCATTCGGGAAAGCGGCCACAAGAGCCGGGAACGTAGCTGACGGTGGTTGAAGTGGTTGTCGTACTGGCTGGGAACAGGTGAAGGGGGAACGGCCTGAGGCGGCAGTTCAACATCTGAGACGACCAAGCGATCCGGGTATGCGGAGCTGTAATGCCCGTCCGCCGTTGTCCGGATCCGAGGGAAGGAGGAACAGGAATGACACTGTCCATCAGGGATTGCAGGATCGGTGCAGACGACCGCGTTCCTATAGAAGGAATGCAGAAACGTCGTAAGTAACCGGATCGGTCCTAGAACCAGGGAACCAGAATCGTGGGAAAGCTCAAGGCGTTCACGTCGTGCTTTCTCACGATTCCCACGAGAAATGATGCCAAACGGTTGGCTGCGCCGTGTTATATAGACGACCCAAACCTGCGCATGCGCAGACGGTACAAGTCCGGCTGGGATACAAGCTCCAAAAGCTTCTAGGGAATAATTCTAGCTCAAGAGGAGAAACGATAATAAAAACTGGTAATGTATATTTTCATCGCCAATTAAAAATGACCAAAATCGCCAATTTTTGTGACGCTGTTCGAAAACCTCTTCGTACATGCAAAATCTACCAAAGGGTCTGGTAGCCTACCCATAATGTAAAATTGTCTGATGAAGAGCGTGTTTTTAGGTGAAAGTATACAACAAATTACGTGATTTGTCAGGTTTTGTCTGACGACGCTAATTTTGTCGGGTATCCTAGATATCGGGATACGGTAGATTTTGTATGTATGCCGTGGCCCTTGCTAAGGACAGTTGGAACGGGGTAAAGAAACAATATTTTGAAAAAAAATATGTTTTGGGTTGTGATCAGGACACAGATAGAGCATATTGGTATATATTTCAGCTAAACCAAAAATTGTCGTAGGCTAATAACAGGTGTCTCTCAAAAACTCACTCTGAATACTGTGTAATACTGGTAATTTTTAGTAAATTAAAAAAAAAAAACGCATGCCTTATCATTGGAGGCTGAGAATCATGTATTTTACTTTGTGCGGCCTTAGTGATAACTATTTTGTAAAGACTAAATAAATACTGATGCAAACCTATTTAGTATTTATGTTGCCTTTTGGACTTATATGTCAGACTGCCTGAGCGGAGAATCGAACCCACGACCTTTAAAATCAAAGACCGGTGTCAGTATGGCTCAGCGGTAGGACCTCGGCCTTTGTTTTCAAAGGTCTTGGGTTCGATTCCCCGCTCAGGCAGTCTGACATATAAGTTCAAAAGGCAACGTAAATAGAATTGCATCTGTATTTATTTAACTCTTGTTGAGAATTCGGATTTCCGCCTTTAATTATATTTTGAAAAGGCATGCAAATGAATATTCTTCATTGCAATGTCTTTTTTAAATAGTGAATTACGAAGGCAATGAGACATTGAAACTGCACGAACTGAAAAAAATGTAAACCACGACAGTTGCAATAAGATCAACTAAAAATTATACCATTCTTTCGAATTTGTTATTTAACTATAAAAAGGTTACCTAGTATCGGTTGAAAACGGATCAATATTGGAACAGCGCTAGGCTAACTACTGTTATCTGTAAATAGGCCTATTATAAAGTCCTTGCCCAGAAAAAAATGTTTTATGTTGTTTTATTCCCTTTTTAGTTTGCTTTTTTTCTTTGTTATATTGCTTTCCTTTTTTTTTTTTGCTTTCGTTCTTTTTCGTGTTGCGTGATTGAGCAGAACAAACCAAAGTAAAATGAAAATGACAAAACAAAAAGGAAATAAAACAAATTAATATTGGACCTTTTTTGTGAAAACAAAAGAAAAGCAACGAAGCCAATATGATATTCTTGTCAGGGTATTTGAATTTATCAGTGGTGGCGAGATGAAGGCAAGATCTTGCCAAGATGGAGCCAAGATGGAGACAAGATCTTGCCAAGACGAGACAAGATCTTACCAAAATGATGCAAGATCTTTCCAGTTGTGGCAAGATCTTAGATCTTACCCAAGATGTTGCAAGATCACTACTAATTTCTTGCCAAGATCTTAAACAAGATCTTGGAAAGATCTTACTAAGATCTTGATACGATCTTAATCAAGATGCTCACATGGGCCTGCCTTCCATAATGTAAGGGTGGTCCCCTTTCTAAAAACCAGTTTCTTTTTTGTTTTTTTTTAATATAATTTAATCTAAACAGCAGACGGTTTGATCTCTTGAGGATTTGGGAAACATAACTGCATGGACTAATTGTAACTTAGCGGATGCGGTTCAATTAGAGGGTTTTTCAACATTGGAACCCACAGACAACTTTATCTACAACGAAAATTTTGATTGAAAGAACTAAAGCCTAGTTCTTGTTTGTAACTTGAATTACTAAATGTAACTTTGTTTTGCTTTCACGTAAAGCCAGTCATGTAAATCTATTTTTTACATTAATATGTAAAGTGCCTTTATATTTCTTGTAGTATTACTGGATAGGACTATAGTTTAGGATATCGATGCTTCATTCCCATGCCGGGACTGTAGCCAATACTGTGCTTATTCACGAAAAAGTCGTAGTAAACACCAGAAAGTAATATCGAACAGCCAATGTCAACCAAAGATGTCGGGGATGATAAAAGCACCTAAGCCGTCGTAGCATCCGCCGTTACAAGGGCCACGTTCTGACGTCAATCCCCATAAAAATAGAGCTCACATTCCCTGGGGTCCGCGCTAAGGCCTCCTGAATCCGATCTCTCTGTGTATAAACAACCGATTGTAAACAAACGCAAGTATAGCTCACACCAATTCGCTACAGGTTATTACGCCAGTTGAGGTCGAGATGTCTCCAAGCAGCACCAACGCCATGCCGGACAGATAGTAACCAGACTTAGTTAGGGACAACTTAAATCTTATTACTGTTTCGGACTTTTATTCCAAATTTTAAAAAGTAGCTAAACTTAAATTGTAGCAACTTTAATGGAGTAATTCGAATTCGGCATTTAGTTTCTTAGGCCTCCATTAATGTAAGCGTTTACGGGTCCACTTTCTAAAAACCCAGCTTTATTAACCTAACACTCAGTTATGAAGAATTTCCTAACTTTTGACTTTCTCGGTGGTTTTTCAACTAGAATGTTGTTATAGTAAACACGGTTTATCGATGGATTTCTAAACCAAACCATGTCTAGGCGAATTTCAATTGTCAGGTTTTTCGGTGTCATGCAAACCATAACGTAACTGCACGACACCACCAGTACGAGTGCTTTTATTCTTATCCAAATTTTAATTGTTCAAGTCCTGTTGGTTTCAAGTAAACCTTTATTGTTGAGATTTAATTGTGATCTCTAATTGTTTCAAAATGTAAACAAACCTAGTGAATTTTGTATTCAGAGATTTAAAGTTCAGTTGAACTACGAAATGTTGCGTTTTATTGTAAAAACAAACATGTGAATTATCATGATTCAAACCTTGAGTTTTATTTAAACTTGTAAGTTGTAAAGTGTTTCATTGTAAACTACCACAAGTTTTAACATGTTTTAAAATAAACCAAGCAAATCTGAACTTCGAGATTTCTGCTTTTCTTAGTTATTTAACCTTAGAGATATTTAGCATCCATGCAAAATGTACCAAAGTATCTGGTATCCAAAATGTAAAATTGTCTGATCAGAATGCAAAATTGTCTGATGAAAAGCGTGTTTTTAGTTGAAAGTGTACAACAAATTACGTGATTTGTCGGATTTTGTCTGATGACGGTGATTTTGTCAGGTATCCTAGGTACCAGGATACGGTAGATTTTGTATGCACAATATTTAGGTCTTGTAACGGGGCGGAAACTCCCTTGCAATCTGGTTTTATACCTACTGCTTGGCAGCAAGGAGTAGGGCAAAGGCGGACCTGTAGGAGTGCGATGGGGTGGTAGAGGGATGCTCTTGGAGGGAGGAGAGACTGACCCAAACCGGCCGAGCTGTCACTACCAGAAGTTGGCATGACGGCCCAGACGGGCAGGGTAGCTGAGCGCTCTGAGTGGATGGGAAATTGAATCCAGCGTTTTGGTTGGAAGGGAATTGGTGCTGCTGAATTAACAAAGGAAATTTGTTGACTGGGGAGCGGTTAGAGGCCTGGCATGAAAGTGCAATGAGTTTAAAACTCGTAACAACGTGAGAATAGGCCTATATAAAATTGAAACTACGACACTACGTATCGCAACTATTGAAGGTGGGGGGGGGGGGGGGACAAAATATTTGCTCAGTTTAAACATTCGGATTGCATTTTAATTGAAGGAAAGGCTATTATTGTTTGCTTTGGGAAGGTAGCCACGTCGGAGAGGAGTGGTTGAAGATGCCTAAACAAAATAAACATAAAATAAACACTGGGTCTGTTAAAATAAAGACAAACAAACGTTGAGCTCCGGTAGGGTTCGTGGCAAAAATTTACGTTACTAAAATGCATTAGAGTGCCTAAGTAAAAGATTAAATGTTCCAGCTTAGGATTTTTTACAGTATTAAAATTAAGTTTAGGTTAGTTTTAAATTGTTTGCAGACAAGTGAATTTAAACGTCGGACATTTTTCATGAATAACCAAAGTCGTCAACGTAATTATAAATAAAAAATATCGTTCTAAGGGTGTCTGTACATGGTTATGAGGTTAACAGGAATCGACCGGAGCCAAAATTTACCAGTGCTGCCGGTGCCGGTCCTTGCAGCTTTTGGCACCTGCCGGTACCGGTACCGGTTCCAAAATAAAAAAGAACGTATGGAACCATGATTTATTGTAAAAAAAAAAAAAGCTAACACATTAAAGACAAGGAGGGCTGTTGCCATTGTAGTAATAATCTTCTTAAACTGATTTGCATACCACTGAAAACTGTTCTGGTCAGTATCAGTACTTGTGATCTAAATGTAAGCACAGATAAAAAAAAATGTGTATTTATTGAAGTATCATACTTGCACTTCATTTCAAATCAACTGTCAAATTGGAGAGGGTTCAAGGGACCTACCAAAAATACTATATCGTATTAATTTAAAATATGGTCAAGTAAAAAAGTTGTTAAGGGCAATTAACAATTATAATCCCCCCTCGTCCACAACTCGTAACGTTTCCAAACGTCACACAACTTGCAAACAAATGGTTTAACCACCCCCAATCACCAATCTTTCTGACCCACTACCAACACGGAAAAAGGCTGTGAGTAAGTTTCTATTTCAGATTCTTGAATTTCCATGAATTAACTTTTAAAAATAAATGTCTATGATTGGCAGCTCCTAAATCTCATTCAGACACGTTTGAAACGACCTTAAACTCAAAGTTGCTTGAATAATAAACGATGGCAAAGGAAAAACGCACAGAGTTAGATATATTATATTGTTACACCAGAGAGGGAACATTCGCGTCAAAGCCTGTCCGTGCGTAATCACCGCTGCCAGGACAGCGCCACCGTCGATTTGAAAACAACTTCGCTCGTACTAGGGGTGTGCGCCCCCAACAGCCAAATTAAACGTAACTTACGCCCCGCTGACAGATTTGGATCCTGTCATCGCAGTAAAGGCATGAGGCCTAAAATTCCTGTCGATTGGTTAGGAGACCCGACACCAACCATCAACAATTCGGGGAAACCTCTTTTTTTTCCTAGCGCCAAAAATGCGCTAGGCCTATTTTTCACTTCCAAGTTTAAAAATTCGTATCTTCCAAGAAAATGGACTTCATCGACTCTGGTTTGCAGCTCTTAATAAACCTGAACTTTATCTAACGTCCTGTCAAAACAGAACTTGAAATTTCACCAAACTTTGGTCTACAGCTTCATTTGAAAAAATTGCTCAAACTGAGCACCGACGCACGCAATCTCCGTCGCCATTTTCTACAAACATGTAAATATTTATTTGTATTTCTCGAATTTATTTCTAGGCATAAAGCCGACTAGCTTAGTGCTGTGCTAGTTTACATGTTTACTACCGTAAATCGCGTATTAAACGCCCATGGGCTTGTGTGGAAAATTCGATAAAAAACGGGAGTGGGCGTTAAAACCAGTGTAATCTATTTTCGGAACTTGTTTTTCCATAGGGTGGGCGTCTTATTCCATTATCACATAAAAATAGCTGCTTGTCTTACCTTATTGAGTGTTGACCTCGTGAAACAATAAAGCAACCTATTCACTTGCAAACAAACAACTTACATAGCGTGCACCCGTTTTTATTTAGCGGTAATGTGTTTTTACTTGGTAGGAAACGTGCGAAACTCGTTAGGCCTATAATATTTTTTTTTTCACCGTTGTAACGTTAGGCCTAATCTTTATTTTTTTTTTATTTAATGCTTTAATTGGTAGGCATGTATTTTTTCCCCCTTCCAACATTAGGCCTAATCCGAATTAACTTTTAACTTGAACTTTATTGAATAAGTCAAGAATTACGTAGGCTACATGACGGTAGTGCAATGAGAAAGCTCACAGTCACAAAGTGTTAATCGTCGTACACGGACTCCCCGTCATCATCCCACCCCAAAAAGTCAATGTCGCTGTCGGAATCTCCATCCTCAGATATATTTCCCTCATTTTCATGGTCATCGTTTTGCATTTCTGTGCTCACAAGCTATTCTTCCGAGCCATCCAATGCCGTACTAATCCCACATCGTTTGAAGGCAGTTACGATCATCCCTTCCGTAATAGATCGCCAAGCACGGGAAATCCAAAACACAACATCTTGTCTGGTGGGTTGTATGAAATTTCCTCGAGTATTTCTTTGCGCAGTCTGCCTCCATTTCGTCCATTCTTCCCTTAATTTATCCTTAAAAGGTTTGTTTATAGAGACATCCATCGGTTGCGCGATAGCGGTGCATCCTAAATAGTGAAAAAAAAAATGTAAACAAACGCTCGTGCAACGTGACGTCTTCGAGAGCAGTGGCCAATCAGAGCGCACGAAAGAAACGTGCTTGGCAAGAGCGAATCACACTACGTGTCATATCTACACCGCTGAGCTATACCTAGTAGTCTGATTGGCCAACAACTTTCTCAGTATTACGTCGACTCTCAGTATAACGAAGTTCGCGTGCGTAATGGATACTACGGTAGTGATCAAGATAAACAAACCTGCAAGAATATGAACAAGATCGGTGTTTCGATTTGCCAAGCTTTCTTTTGTTTCATCAGACATGCGAGGACGATATCTGTCTAGTGCCAGCAGTCTTCTGACATCGTCGGTATCGCTGCCCCATACACGACGAATCCAATGCTGAAGTTTATCGGCTGTCATCCAGCCGTTGGTAGTAGCGTCGATCTTAACGTTTTCCGGAACGATTAGCTGCTGCTTAACACATGGTGGAATAATTCCATTCCGCTCTTTAAAAATGATCATGGCCGGAAATTTATGCCCATTTGCACTTCCACACAAGGCTACAGTGCATCCTTTTTTTTGTGCCCCGGTGGTTGCGATACGAACAGTTCGTTGACCACGTGCGTTGTTCGTTGTGTTCGGTACTGAATCAAATCTACACAATAATAAAAAAAAAAGGTACGACATTTTAATTCCCTATCGTTATAATGTTTACTGCATTTGTACGTCGTGGTTTTTAACTCACCTGACCATAGTCTGATCCATGTTTGCAATGTTATGCAACGTGTAATCATTCTGTCGTCGTAGTATTTTTATGCTTTTTTGGAAAGCGTCAAGTTTTTCTTTGTAATCGGCCGGTACGTGTTGAGCGTTGTTTGTGCCTCGACGCATTCCTACGTCAAATCTTTTTTTCCAGCCTTGTAGCCAACCTGTCGATGCTTTAAAGTTTTGCACACCATTCTTGGCAGCATAATCTGCAGCAAATTCCATCAACATTTTGTTGTTTACAACTCTTCCGTCGCTCCGTTCCACTTCTAAAAACTCGTAGGTGGCTGCATCTAATTCGTCGGAAGTTGGTGGCCGTCCTGGATGCATTCGTTTAAGATGCTTTAACTTCCCACAGTCATTTAAAACAAGGACGTTGTATTGGTCTCTCCATACTCTAAGTCTTTTTCGATCAACTCCAAATTCTCGTGCTGTGGCTGACACGTTATCACCATGAGCTCTTAAATAATCCACTGCTTGCCGCTTATAGGAGATGGTGTACGATTTTCGCTTAGGCATTTTAACGTGCTTCTCGTTAACACGTACACGTCGAAGTGTTCTGTGGCGCGAAAAAAAAAGCAACGTGTTTGGGGTGAGGAGGAATACATTCGAACATGCTTTAGAAACGTTCTGTGGCAAGAAAAAAAAAGCTACATGTAGACAGGTGGGAGGGGAGGAGCGGGATTCAGCTCGAGAAGGCAGCAAGCTGTTGCAAATTAAGGGGTGGGCGTTAACATTGTAATTTCGCGATTTTGACCTTAATGCATTTTAGGGGGGTGGGCTTTAGCTCCAACTGGGCGTTTAATACGCGATTTACGGTATGTCTTCAATGTTTTTATTTTACTAAGGTGACGATTTTAGCAACTATGAAAACTTTGACTACAACTACGGTATTTTTGCGGCTGCAATAATACATTTAAAATTTTATGCGTTATAGCATTTTAAAAACACAAGCTGGTTTATTTTATCCTTTGCCTAGGCTTTTATAAAAGCATTATTTAACGTAATCTTTTCTCATGAGCCCTACCTTGTTCAATATGGCAACACAACTACGATTATTTTACCGGACATTTTCAGTGTGTATCTTGTATTTTTATTTCAGGGCTCCGACCATAGTGATCTCAATTCCGAATGCACAACTAAGCCTTTGCCTTCAATTAATAACAGTTTATTTGAAATTTGAGCATCAAACTTCGTCTCCCCCCCCCCCTTCCTTCAATAGTTGCAATGCATAACATTGTAGTTTTTATAAAAAAATGTATAGGCCTATTCTCACATTGTTATGAGTTTAACTCAATGCACTACTCAAGTCAAGGCCTCTAAAAACACCCAAAGTCGGCAATTCCCTTTGCCATCCAAGCTCCTTCCAATCCGAACTCAGTATTTTCTCTTCCCACCACTCAGAGTGCAAGGCTACCCTGCCCGTCCGCGCCGTCATGCCAACTTCCGGTAATGACAGCTCGGCTGGTTTTGGTCAGTCACTCCTCCTCCCAAGCGACCCCTCTACCTCACACCCCCCCTCCGTCGCTCTCCTACAGGTTCGCGGTTTCCCTCCTACCTGCAGGCAGGCAGCAGGTATATAACCAAGCTGAGGGAGAATTTCGTTAGCATAGCTCAAGGACTCAGAGGCTAGAGGTCACTTCGGCGGTCGGAGCAGAGATGTCCAGTCCGAAGGTTGCCATGCCGGGCAAGGTAGTGGTTCAAAGGGTAACTAGTTTAGTTTAATTGAAATTGATCTTTAGAACAGAATTTCTAAATTTTTAGTATTAAAATTTAAACTTAACTTCTAGCATTTGAGGGAACTTATGGGTAGCCAAACGCAATCGGCATTTTGATTTAGGGCACCCATAATTTAAGGGTTTAAGGTCCCCTTCCTAAAAAACGGCTTTTTTTCTTTGTTTATGAACTCAGTGTTCGTTAAATAATCCAAGATCACCGAGATCTAGCATGTGTTATTGTTGAAGCAGGAGTTTTCAAAAAGGTAGTTTTCCTTGTAACACTAATCTTGATTCAGTGTGATTGATTGATTGACTTTAGTGCAAGAGTTGCTAAAGCTTTCAAAGACTATTTTACATTCTGCAAGGGTCATGTTTGCAACTTAGAGAGTTGCGATAACTCACTCCGACTTTTTCTAGTCCAAATTTTGTTGTGAACTTGAATTGTTCATTTTGTCGATTTATTTGTAAATCTCGTGCTTTTAATTGTAAAGCGCCGTTTTTATTTCGTAACCAACTAGTTACCTCGTGTGTATAAATCTTGTCATGTTTTATTAAAACAGAAAAGAAAGTTGTTTTGAACAACAAATTTTGACTTCGAGTCCGATTTAATTTGCAAGTGTTATTTTAATCACAAATCAATTTTTATTCTAACTCCGAAGTAGGCAATTAAATTAACTACCCATCGTGGTGGCAGTAAACCGTGATAGATAGGTCATAAATATTTAGTTAGGACGTTGACGCTCTTCTCCTAACCGTGCAGTAGACACGCTATGCTGTTTTCACAACAAAGTAAAAACCGCCACTTATGATTTACTCTACAAGTACCACATGTACGCCAGATGTCGGTGCTATAGACAGTAGGCACCTCAAGACCCTGTAAGCGCCACTACAAAACTGGTGGCAATGGTGGGATTTAAAGGTGCTGTGCCACTACACTCCTTCCCCCCTGCCATACTACTATGCCAGTTCATCTTAAGAAGTCGCAGTAAACTCAAAACTGCAAACCCCACAGACGTCCGTAGCTAAGCTAAAAACGCTACAGAAGCAGATGTCAGCCTTAAGACCACAAAAGGCCAAACAGTAAACCCCATATCCAGCTGGAGCCGGGAAGCGGCAACCCTCCCTTCACAAGCCGTGAAGCAGCAGGCACGCCCTCAGAAGGCAGATGATCCTTCAACCCCTGGAGAAGTCAGCCACTGAAAAAGAGGATATGATGCACCAAGAGTGAAACTCCACAGGACTTCACAAGTGACGGTGTTTAAACTTCAACTGGAAAGACGACCACGACAACATTTGGATCCGATCTTCGATGGGTGATTGGATGACGGACCGCACAGCGATTGTGCGTGAAAATTCAGGTTAGTGCACATTGGTATAGTCCGGTTGCCAGGCCGAGTGTTTATTTTATGTATCCACGTGAGTGCTTAGGTAGTATAAGATTGTATTTTTGTGTCCCTGACTGGATTGGGTTATAAGAGAAGTGTTTAAATACTCGCTCTTTGTAACTTTTAAGAGAGTTATTTTGCGGCTGCAATTTTAACTGTAAAGATTTAAAACCAGAACGTTTTTTCTTTAAACTAACCTAACTTTCAACATGGAAGATTTTGAAGCGTTAATCGATCATATTCACTACAAAGACTTAAAGAAAGCTTGTTTGAATTTGGGTTTAACGGTGTGTGAAACCAGACACGAGACCGTAGATGTTTTAAAAATAGCCTTTAACGATGATAAACCCACGTTGGATGAGCTGTCGAACGAACTGCTCAGTGCCATAGAAAAACGTGATTCTGCCATTTTGGCCAAAAAAGAAATCGCTCTCAAGGAGAACGAACAGTTTCTTAAAGCCGAACAGTTAAAACTAGAAGCTTTAAAGTTAGAAGAGGCGGAAAAAGCTAGAGCTTATGCCTCACGTGAGGCCGACAAATTCGTGCCCACGAACTAATGTTACGTGACACCACCGCCCAGACTAGCGATGCCGCCACGGCGCTGGCCATTAAAAAACTCGAGCACGAGTTAGAACTTGCTAATAGACAGATAGAATTAGCCCGATTACGAAACGCAGACGGTACCAATCCAGTACAGGTGTTGCCAAATGTAAATTCAGGTCCACGGCCCGGAAAAATTTCCGATGCCGTTAGATAGCTAAATAATTGGGGTCCGAAATCGGAAATCAATTCATTTTTAAAAATCTTTGAAGGTACAATGGAAACTCAACGTATTCCAAAAAGTGAGTGGGTCGTAGGTTTACAACCTGTGTTAGGCGAAATTCTAAAATTACTTGAAAGGTTCGTACAGACCAAAGAGTCCGTCTAATCGGCATTTCGCAGTCTTGAAAAGGAACAAGACCAATTATTTCACGAGCATGCTTTTGAGCTCGAGACATTGTTTTCCCGATGGTTATCACTCGCCGGAATTAACGGCGATTTCCAAAAGTTGTCTAATTTAATTTAATTAGAGAAATTTACAAGTCTTGCCCAGTGGGCCTCCGGAAATGGTTGCCGGACCAGATTAGATCTGGAACGCTACAGGAAGCAGCCAAATTGTGTGACGACTACACAACTCTTAATAAGGAAATCAACATTGATGTTGCAGTCAAAACTTGCAAGTTGCAAACTAGCGCACAGCCAGCCAGCCAAGCTTCTAAAGTTTTGTCGAATCCACGTAACGGTACTCGAAACCGTCGTCCTGCAGCTAAACCGGCCGGTTCTGCAGAAGGTCAAAGTGACTCCACTGGTGGGGATTCTGCCAGCCACAATGCTAACAGAGCATTCGACCAACCACGTAGGCCTAGAGCCAATGATGGCACGTGCTTTTTCTGTTTAAAGCCTGGACACGTGAGCAAAAATTGCTTTGCACGTTTGGCCAAAGAAGCCAGTGATTCAGGTGTTTCTCCCGCTAGCAATAATTTCATTATTAGTCAACCACCTGAACTTGTTCTGTCAAAACACATTCACGAATGGAGTGTGAACAGTACTAAGTGTTTAGTGCTTAGGGACACGGGTTCTACCCACGATGTTATCTCTAGGGATTTGGTTAAGCCACATCAATTCACGGGTGAGTACACCCACTGTAGTAACGCGCTCACAGAGCAAACTACAGCCCACGCCATCGCAAAAATCGATGTGCAGACGCCCTATGGTTCTTTAACCACAGAGGCTTTGGTCACGGATCATATTGGTGATCATTTTCAGACGCTTTTAGGCATTCCTTCCCAGACGATTCTGGAAGAAAGGGGTTTAAAAACTTTACCTCCTTTTGCAAACGCCATGACTCGTTCACAAACACGTGACGAGCAGCAGCTCCCGATTTTACGACCCAATTATCGCGAGATAGCATCACGTGATGATGACAGTTCAGATAGCGACGCTGAACAGCGCGAGGTTCCTCCAAGAGTAGCTCCACCCGAGGGTTTTGTTGATCCTAAAGTAGACCGTTTAGACGATGTAATTTTAGGCCCCCAAACAGACCAGTTTGCAAAACTGTTAAACATTGACAAACCCGCTTTTGCTAAGATGCAATTTGAGTGTCCGACTTTAAAGCAATGTTGGCAAACTGCTGAAATTCCCGTGGAACAGCAGGACGAAAACAAACGATTTTTCGTCGACAAAGGTTTGCTTTTCAGAGAGCCCTTTCGTCCTTTAGGTAAGCCGTCAATCAAGAGACAGCTAGTGCTTCCTAAAGAGTGTAGGAATTTAGTGTTAGATACAGCGCATGCCAATGCATGGGCAGGCGATTTGGGCCGGTCGAAAACTAAAGACCGTGTATTGACTAATTTCTACTGGCCACATTGTTTCACCGACATTGAGACTTATGTACAATCATGTTTGACTTGCCAGAAAAATGGCAAAACAGGGCAAAAGTTTGTTGCACCCATGATACTTGTGCCAATGGATGGTGAGCCTTTCAATAGGTATGTTATTGATATTGTTGGTCCAATTAGGCCTACAAGCAAGGCTGGTTTTAAGTATATTCTTTCCCTACTTGACCCCGCAATTAAATTCCCTGAAGCTGTTCCCCTAAAGAGGCTAACAGCCAGAGTGTTGTTGATACACTCCTGCAAGTATTTTCTCGACTAGGCTTTCCTGGCAAGCTCCAGAGTGACCTGGGCTCACCGTTTATCTCTGAATTGACAACTTTGTTCTTAGAGAAGTGTGGAATTAAGTGTATAAATTCCAGCGTCAGCCACCCCCAATCGAACAGCGTCGAACGCTTTCACCGCACACTAAAAGCAGTGTTGCGCGCAGTTTGCCACGAGCATCCTGAAGACTGGGAAAGATGTTTGCCCGGAGTAATGTTTGCTCTCCGTACCGCTCCTCATGAGAGCACCGGCTTCACTCCTGCTGAGCTTGTTTACGGCCGTAACATCAAAGGCCCACTGGAGTTGGTAAAAAGCCAATGGGTTGAACCAGACGTTCACCCAAGTGTACTAGAATACATTCTCGACTTGCTTCAAAGATTCAAGTACTCCTGTGAGATTTCTCAAGAGAATATCACGAAGTCACAACTTAAAAATAAAGTTTTGTATGACAGTAAGGCCACAAAGTTTTAGTGCTTAAACCTTCCAGGACCAATAAGTTAGACATTTATTGGGATGGCCCATGTTTGGTGTTGAAAAGATTGTCTTACACCAACTATCTAATAAAAAAATCGTTTGGTGCTCAGAAGGAGACAGTCTACCACGTCAACCTCCTTAAGCCCTATTTGCCTAGGGAAGGAGCTTCCAATTATGCTTTCTCAGACGAACGTGACTCTGCTCACCTTGACCATGTTTGGACAGGTCAGCCAGGTGATGGCCACCTTACTGCTAAGGAGGCTATGGCCCTTTTTAAGAAAATGGGTTCCTTAACCGAAATGCAGAAGAGTGAACTACTCAACGATTTTGAACGAGTGGATGGTGTTTTCTCCACTTTGCCTGGTCGGACCGACCTTGTACAACACGATGTGGAATTAATTGATCCCCACGTGAAACCCTGTAAGTACTATCGCCATGCGAAGTATGAGCGTGATTTAACCGTCACAGAAATTAGGCGGATGCTTGATTTGGGTTTAATTGTTGAAACCGATTCACAACACGGTTCTCCCATGATTTATTGTTCAGAAGGAAGATGCCAGCCCACGTCCGGTACAATAATACAGTCACGAAGGACTATCCCATTCCCAACATAGAGGAATGTATCGAACGTGCCGCAAAGTGGAAATTCATTTCTATCTTTGATTTAAATCGAGGATTTTGGCAAGTGCGTTTGACGCCGCAAGCTTCTTTAGCTGCCACAATTACAACTCCCATTGGGAAGTTAGCTCTCCTCATGATGAACATGGGGAAGAAGAATGCCCCCTTCTGCTTTCAGAAATTGATGGATGGTGTCACTAGGGGCATGGAAGAGTATGTTACTCCTTTACAAGATGACACAGCTGTTGGTGCCGAAACGTGGCCACAGCATCTCGAACATGTCTATAATTTTCTTTCTGCTGTCAAGAAAGCCGGGCTTACGGTTAACGCCAAGAAGTCGCAGGTTGCTTGCAGCAAAGCCACCTTTCTTGGTCATGAAGTAGGTGGAGGTTCACGTACTCCTTCAGAGGTAAAAGTTTTGGCTGTGCAAAAATTCGCTAGGCCACAAACTAAGAAGGATGTCCGTTCTTTCCTAGGTTTAGTAGGGTACTATCAAAGGTACATAAATCACTACTCTGAAACCTGTGCGTGTCTTACCGACTCCTTGAAAAAGGAAGCACCTGATCCCGTTTTGTGGGATGAGTCCAAACAAACAGCGTTTGACTCTTTGAAACAAGCTTTAGTGACGTTTCCCGTCCTAAGAGCTCCCGACTTCAGTCAAACTTTTATTTTACAGTGCGACTGTTCTGAACGAGGTATGGGCGTCGTTTTGTCCCAAGTGTTCGATGGCGATGAACACCCCTGTCTTTATGCTTCACGCAAATTGACAGCAAGGGAACAAAATTTTGGAACTACAGAAAAGGAATGTGCTTGTCTTGTCTGGGCCTTTGCGAAACTTCGTCCCTACATTTATGGCACCAAGTTTCTCATCGAATCGGACCACAATCCACTTCACTGGCTGAAACAAATGACTGGCAAAAATCCCAGACTGCTGCGTTGGAGTCTTACTCTTCAAGACTATGACTATGAGGTCAAGTACAAACCTGGAAAGTCTCGTACTAATGCTGATACCATGAGTAGGTATTTTGTCTAACTTAAAAACAACAAGTTGAGTTATTATTGTTAAAAGCTAAACAAGTGGTGGAGCCAAAATTTGCTTTGCAACCTTTTTTTTTTATGATTAAATTTTTTGAATGGTTAAGAGGTACGTTGTCAGGGCAACCTCACTCAAAGAAACTGTCAGCTTTCCCAATTCGGACCTTACACCTAAATTTTAAGTGCCAATGTTATTCTCCCTGTCACTATCAACGCCTTCCTTTGTGGAAGGATATTTACAGAGATTATACGACACGTTTAAATGTTCATTAGGAACATTCTACAGGAGTTTAGTGGTCCCTGGCTATCTCCTCTTTAAGTTTTCTACGAAATGGCTTTCTTTAAAAACAGCCGTCTGTCTCACCTCTGAGGGCAAAAGGTTAACTCTGCCGTTAAAAGGTTGTTACGTTATTATCCACAAAACCTCTCAGCGTTGTATTTTGTATTTGTAGTTATGGGTTCTATCTCAAAACCTTTCTGTGTTTAAATTTTCATGTAAACAAGTTGTCTGGTAACCTAAAACCATCCCAGTGGGAGTAGTTTTACAGTAAATAGAGCTGGTCATTTTATGCCTGCCCATAGTATTCGATTCTCCGATCCCTATCGCAGCGGCTAGGTTTATTGAAATGCGGCGCGGCGGAGGGCTAATTTCGCAGTCATCCCAGATAAAAAAAATAACTAGACTTGAGCAGAGGCAGATACCGTACGGGACATATTACCAGAACAGTAGATGGCCTCATTTATCTGTTAAAACGAAACAACAAACTCTTGACATGTACCTTTAATTTTCGTTAACTTTCGAAAATAATGTTTCTTTTTATTTTATGTTTTGCTCCAATTTCCTGTGTGCTCTGTACGAATTTCCTGCAACAAGCAGCGCGGACAAGCACTCAGTTAATTTTTGCAATTAGTGTTTTTATAAAATGTAATTTTTTTTTACTCAAATTAACTTTACTGCAAAAACGTCAATCCCCCAAAAAATAAAATAGTAATTTTAAATTTTGTGTAAACGGTGTACTTTTAACTTGTCGATCCGGGGCTAGGAACAAGTAGCTCAAACAAAAAAAACCTTTTTCGCTCATTTTGAAAGTAAATGGCAACACGACAAACCTTGTAGAAGTTGGAACTTTCCATGTTGTTTGATTGCATAAACCAAGAGTGTTTCTTTGCATATTTTTAGTTACATGGCTTGGCAACTTGTATTGTGACATACCGATGTGCACTAATCATTTTTGTAGGCTTTTATTTGGAGACAAACAGGAACCCCGAATAAAATCTCCCGTTGGGGGGCATGTAAAGGCATGAGGCCTAAAATTCCTGGCGATTGGTTAGGAGACCCGACACCAACCATCAACAACTCGGGTACACCTCTTTTTTTCCTTAGCGCCAAAAATGCGCTAGGTCTATTTTTCACTTCCAAGTTTAAAAATTCGTATCTTCCAAGAAAATGGACTTCATCGACTCTGGTTTGCAGCTCTTAATAAACCTGAACTTTATCTAACATCCTGTGAAAACAGAACTTGAAATTTCACCATACTTTGGTCTACAGCTTCATTTGAAAAAATTGCTCAAACTGAGCGCCGACGCACGCTATCTCCGTCGCCATTTTCTACAAACATGTAAATATTTATTTGTATTTCTCGAATTTATTTCTAAGCATAAAGCCGACTAGCTTAGTGCTGTGCTAGTTTACATGTTTACTATGTCTTCAATGTTTTTATTTTACTAAGGTGACGATTTTAGCAACTATGAAAACTTTGACTACAACTACGGTATTTTTGCGGCTGCGATAATACATTTAAAATTTTATGCGTTATAGCATTTTAAAAACACAAGCTGGTTTATTTAATCCTTTGCCTAGGCTTTTATAAAAGCATTATTTAACGTAATCTTTTCTCATGAACCCTACCTTGTTCAATATGGCAACACAACTACGATTATTTTACCGGACATTTTCAGTGTGTATCTTGTATTTTTATTTCAGGGCTCCGACCATAGTGATCTCAATTCCGAATGCACAACTAAGCCTTTGCCTTCAATTAATAACAGTTTATTTGAAATTTTAGCATCAAACTTCGTCTCCCCCCCCCCCCTTCCTTCAATAGTTGCAATGCATACCATTGTAGTTTTTATAAAAAAATGTATAGGCCTATTCTCACGTTGTTATGAGTTTAACTCAATGCACTACTCAAGCCAAGGTCTCTAAAAACAACCAAAGTCGGCAATTCCCTTTGCCATCCAAGCTCCTTCTAATCCGAACTCAGTATTTTCTCTCCCCACCACTCAGAGTGCAAGGCTACCCTGCCCGTCCGCGCCGTCATGCCAACTTCCGGTAATGACAGCTCGGCCGGTTTTGGTCAGTCACTCCTCCTCCCAAGCGACCCCTCTACCTCACACCCCCCCTCCGTCGCTCTCCTACAGGTCCGCGGTTTCCCTCCTACCTGCAGGCAGGCAGCAGGTATATAACCAAGCTGAGGGAGAATTTCGTTAGCATAGCTCAAGGACTCAGAGGCTAGAGGTCACTACGGCGGTCAGAGCAGAGATGTCCAGTCCGAAGGTTGCCATGCCGGGCAAGGTAGGGGTTCAAAGGGTAACTAGTTTAGTTTCATTGAAATTGATCTTTAGAACAGAATTTCTAAATTTTTAGTCTTAAAATTTAAACTTAACTTCTAGCATTTGAGGAACTTATGGGTAGCCAAACGCAATCGGCATTTTGGTTTAGGGCACCCATAATTTAAGGGTTTAAGGTCCCCTTCCTAAAAAATGGCTTTTTTTCTTTGTTTATGAACTCAGTGTTCATTAAATAATCCAAGATCACCGAGATCTAGCATGTGTTATTGTTGAAGCAGGAGTTTTCAAAAAGGTAGTTTTCCTTGTAACACTAATCTTGATTCAGTGTGATTGATTGATTGACTTTAGTGTAAGAGTTGCTAAAGCTTTCAAAGACTATTTTACATTCTGCAAGGGTCATGTTTGCAACTTAGAGAGTTGCGATAACTCACTCCGACTTTTTCTAGTCCAAATTTTGTTGTGAACTTGAATTGTTCATTTTGTCGATTTATTTGTAAATCTCGTGCTTTTAATTGTAAAGCGCCGTTTTTATTTTGTAACCAACTAGTTACCTCGTGTGTATAAATCTTGTCATGTTTTATTAAAACAAAAGAAAGTTGTTTTGAACAACAAATTTTGACTTCGAGTCCGATTTAATTTGCAAGTGTTATTTTAATCACAAATCAATTTTTATTCTAACTCCGAAGTAGGCAATTAAATTAACTACCCATCGTGGTGGCAGTAAACCGTGATAGATAGGTCATAAATGTTTAGTTAGGACGTTGACGCTCTTCTCCTAACCATGCAGTAGACACGCTATGCTGTTTTCACAACAAAGTAAAAACCGCCACTTATGATTTACTCTACAATTACCACATGTACGCCAGATGTCGGTGCTATAGACAGTAGGTACCTCAAGACCCTGTAAGCGACGCTACATCGCGTTTACGTGTTAGTTAGTGCCAAAGAGTTACTAAAAGATGAAGTATAAATTGATTTATGCTTTCGAAATAAATGAATTACTTGGAACTTGAAACAAAATTTGGCAAATTGGAAACATTATGCTTCATTGTGATGTGCTGCTTTACATGCTAGAAATGAAATAAAATGAAGTTGGATTATTTCATCTTGCAACAGCAAATGTGAAGTGGAACAATAGAGCAAAGGGAGGGAGCGGGGTGGTAAGGGGCAGCCTCCCCCCCCCCCCAAAAAAAAACTAACAAAACGAGCCGAGTGAGAATGAAAATCACGTCGAGCCGATTGGGAAAACGGTTATTTGCTATTTTCTTCAAACCTTTGATGAAACCATACATGACGTATAAGACCGGTCTTATATCGCCGGGGGGGGGTCATGAAGTTTTTGGACCCTCTTAAGGTCCAATCGTAAATTTTTCAGGTCCAGTTAAGGGGGGGGGGGTCAAATACACACTGACCAACTGGAAGAAAATTTTCTGACCTCAAAAATGACACTTTCAGCAGTCAAAATTTCTATAAACGCTTCACCCCCACCATCATGTCTTTGTTTACAAGGTTTTGAAGCTATTAGTACCATTACTTCAAGTATACTTTTTACATAAGAACTTCTTAGAAAAGCCTTGGCACTTGGTTTCTTGGCTTCTTCGGTCTTTCAGGTGCTAACTATGTTACGGATGTGGGCCCTCTATTTATTTGGCTACAGCAGTAATCTTGGATGCAGGAATCATCTGCAGACAGTCGCTATAGGTACACGAAAAACGTAATTTTTTTTTTGGGGGGATACATTATTTTTTGGATCCTGATTGGTGGAGGGTCATCAAAAATTTGGTAGTCACATTTTCATCCCCCCCTCCTCCCCCCGGGCCATAAATAATGACTGGTCAAGTAATTCTAAATCAAGAATAAATATACATTAAAAATAAGGTGGTCACACGTTTCCTTGTAGGGGTGCAAAGCAAGGCGTAAAATTTGAACCCCCCCCCCCCCCAAAAAAAAATGTTTACGTTACTGATATGTCAAGTGAAATTATTCTTTGCTTTAGGTTATAACTAGTAATAAAATTCGTGTTCTGTGTCGTCTGCTTCCGTCTTTATGCTTGTTGCATCGTCTGCTTTTTTTTTTTCTATCAGCTCAAGATGTGTATTTCGACGAATTATTAGGAAGTTAATTTCAGCGGTTTCAAACTTGACCAAGCTAAAAATGTCAGATTGCAAAACCGCGACTTAGTTTAATCAAGTCGTGGTTTGCTTACCTCTTATATTGAAATTAACGCACGCAAATACAACGAAATCGACACAAGCCTTTTTCTCAATGGGGTCGCCATCTTGGAAATCCGACGCGGACAAGTAAAGCTAAAAGAGCCATCCCCCTGGAAAAACGGATGTTGACAAATGGCTCTTAAAGTTGGTAACTGAAAGGTGCACCTACTACCAGTAATATGCAGGCTAGAGTTTGACAACCATAACTACTCAATAAGAGTAAATACATATTGTTACACTAACCAAGTAAACTCTTTGAACCCTTTGAAATAAATATTTAAATAAAAACAATTTAATTTATATATACAATTTTTTTCTTTTATGGCCTATTATCGGTTACTTTTTCCCGGTTGTCAAAGTTTAGAGCACCCTACCGATATCTGCTAGAGCCAAGCAAGCACAGCACAGCACCGCAGTGAATAATTAAAACTTTCATTTTTGTGTCTACAATTATAATAATTATAATTTAATTATAATTTTTATAATTTTATAAATACAATGAATTTTGAAAAACTTTTCAAGATCATCAACCCCCAGCATCACTATGCTGGATTTTTGATTTGCACATTTTTACTGCTGACCGGTGATGACCCTTGTTCCTGAGCTCCAAAACACAGTATTCTTGCAATGGATGGTGCAGTCAAGTTATGCTACTAACGTTTTACAGTCATCCGAATTTTTTAAATAACTAAATGTAAATAAAAAATAGTAAATAAAAGTTCTTCAAGTACTTGAATAAATAAATAATAGAAACATCTTTAAGAATTGACCAAATTTTGGCCGATGCTAGTACCTACTCGAGTGTAGACGTTGGCACCTGTACCGGTGCCGGTACCGCTAGTACAGGCCAGTACTCAGCTCCGGTACCGGCTCCGGTCGATCCCTAGAGGTTAAGTACCTTCGCAGAGGAAGCCCTTCCTAGTCAAACACTAAGCTGATGTATTTGGCTTTCTGCCTGGAAAAAAAAGATGTAATTTACAAAATGTACAGTTTTTGGTTTTCAGCCCTCAGGTTTTTGGTTGGTGGTGTCAAGGTGTCCTCACCACGAATGTCTAACCCAAGACCCCGTTTACACGCCCCCCACACTGAAGACTTCATTTGGGGTTCTTGTTGAACGCCAAATAAGTGCTACAACAGAAAGAGTCAAGAGCACACAAGACATGCCAATGATCAAGGTGCCCAAGCCAGGTAAATTTGCAAAATACAAGCACCAAGGAATACACCTTCTGAGAAATACATCTCCTGTGAAATACATCACCACAAGTTTGTAAAATACACTTTTTACAAAAATAAAATTGCCGTTTTATATTTTTGGGGGACTAACGTTTTTGTGGCTCAAGAAATTTTTTGTAAATAAAAATTACATATTAAAAGGGACACTGTTAAGTTTAGAAAAAGTTACAGTTTATGGTTTTGTAGTTGTTAAATTCAAATGATATAATCGCAACATTTAATGATCTAACCGTTCACAAAAAGTTATTTTTTTTATCTGGGAAAACCTCGAAAAAATACACCGGGGCGCACTACTCAGGACCTAGCTTGCGATAAGGATCAGAATAGAAGGTACTATAAGCGCATGCGCAACTATAAGCTCTATTTAAAAGTAAAAAACTACCAATAGAATGGTTTAAGGTTACCAAACAACTTGTTTACATATGAAAATTTAACTCTAAAGGGTTTAGAGGTAGACCCCCATAACTTGCACATAAAATTTACAACACTGGGAGGTTTTATAACCTTTTGCATTCAGAGGTGAGACAGACAGCTATTTTTAAAGAAAGTCATTTCGTAGAAAACTTAAAGAGGAGATAGCCAGGGACCACTAAATTCCCGTAGAATGGTCTTAATGAACATTAATTACGTGTCGTTCAATCTTTACAAACTTTCTTCCACATTGGAAGAGGCAGAAATTTATAAGGAGAGAAAACATTGGCACTTAAAATTTAGGCGTGAAGTCCAAAACGGGAAAATAGCTGAAAGTTCCTTTTGGTGTGGCTGCACTTTCAACATACCACTTAACAAAATTAAAGATAAAATTAATTTCCAGTCAATTTGTACTGAAAATGAAGTGTTTGAACAATTAATGTTTTAACAAAATACCTGCTGAGAATATCAGCGTTTACGAGAAACTTTCCAGGTTTGTATCGAACTGTATAGTCATAGTCTTGTAGGGTTAGGCTCCACCTAAGCAATCTGGGGTTCTTGCCAGACATTTGCTTGAGCCAGTGCAACGGGTTGTGATCGGATTCTATGATAAATTCTGTCCCATAGATGTAGGGGCGCAATTTAGCAACTGACCAGATCAAACACGCGCATTCTTTTTTGGTCGTCCCGTAGTTTTGCTCACGGGCTGTCAGTTTACGTGAGACGTAAAGACAGGGGTGTTCATCTTTTCCAAACACTTGTGACAAAACACAACCCATACCTCGGTCGGAACAATCACACTGCAGAATAAACGTTTGTGTGAAGTCGGGGGCTCTCAGGACAGGAAACGTCACTAAAGAGGTTTTCAATGTGTCAAAAGCAGCTTGCTTAGATTCATCCCAAATGACGGGATCGGGTGCATCCTTTTTCAAGGAGTCTGTGAGACATGCACAGATTTCGGAATAGTGAGGGATATACCTTTGGTAATATCCTACCAAACCTAGAAAGGAACGAATATCTTTCTTAGTTTGGGGGCGGGCAAATTTTTGCACAGCCAGGACTTTCACTTCAGAGGATGTGCGGGATCCATTGCCAACTTCATGGCCAAGGAAAGTAGCTTTGCTGCAAGCGACCTGCGATTTTTTGGCATTTACCGTCAATCCGGCCTTCTTGACAGCAGAGAGAAAATTGTAGACATTTTCGAGATGCTGTGGCCACGTTTCGGCTTCTAAAACGGTGTCGTCTTGGAAGGGTGTGACATACTCTTCCATGACACGAGTGATATTGTCCATGAGCTTCTGAAGGCAAAATGGAGTGTTCTTCATCCCAATGTGTTCATCATGAGGGGAGCAAACTTCCCAATGGGAGTTGTGATGGTAACGGCCATTGAAGCCTGTGGCGTCAAGCGCACTTGCCAAAATCCACGGTTAAGATCAAAAATGGAAATGTATTTCTACTTAGCTGCACGCTCAATACATTCCTCTATGTTGGGAATTGGGTAATCTTTTGTTACCGTATTGTTGTATAGCTCTCTGTAGTCAGCTACAGGACGTGGGCTGGCGTCTTCTTTCTGGACGATAATCATGGGCGAGCCATGTGGGGAATCAGTCTCAATAATTAAACCCAAGTCAAGCATACGCTTGATTTCAATGACTATCAAATCCCTTTCGAATTTCGCGTGGCTATAATACTTACAGGGTTTGACTTTAGGATCGACTAACTCAACGTCGTGAGTTACAAGGTCTGTGCGTCCTGGTAGAGTAGAGAAAACAATGTCTACTCGTTCGAATACCTCAATGAGGTCGTTTCGCTGCAACTCAGTCAAGTTACCTGTCTTTTTGAAAAGACTCGTGGCGGCTTAGCAGTAAGGTGGCCATCACCAGGTTGACCTGTCCATACATGGTCGGTGTGAGGAAGCTCACATTCGTCATTGTAAGAATGGTTGTTTGACCCCTCCCTAGGCAGATAGGGCTTGAGAAGGTTTACATGATAAATGGTCTCTTTTTGTTGACCAAACGATTTTTTTATAAGATAATTTGTATCCGATAATCGTTTCAAAACTTTGTAGGGTCCATCCCAATAAATATCTAACTTATTGGTACGTGCTGGCTTAAGGACTAGAACCTTGTCACCAACTTTGAACTTGCGTTCAACTGCCTTAATGTCGTAATAGGATTTATTTTTCATTTGGCTTTTAGTGATATTCTCCTGGGAGAGTTCGCGTGAGTACTTGAATCGTTGGAGCAAGTCCAAGATGTATTCCAAAACGGATGGATGAACGTCCGGCTCAATCCAATGGCTTTTCACCAACTCCAGTGGGCCTTTGAGGTTGCGTCCGTAGACCATCTCAGCTGGAGTGAAGCCCGTGCTCTCATGTGGAGCAGTCCTTAGAGCAAACATGGCTCCGGGTAAGCATCTTTCCCAGTTCTGGGGATACTCGTAACAGACAGCTCTTAGCACCGCTCTGAGCGTCTTGTGGAAACGTTCCACGCTGTTCGATTGCGGGTGGTTCACACAAGAATTAACACACTTTATACCACATTTTTCCAGAAACGAAGTTGTTAGTTCTGAAATGAAACATGAGCCCAGGTCAGACTGGAGCTCTGAGGGCAAGCCTAATCTAGAAAAGACGAGGAGAAGAGCATCAACAACGTTCTGGCTGTTGGCCTCTTTTAGTGGCACAGCCTCTGGAAACTTTGTTGCAGGGTCAAGTAACGACAAAATGTACTTATAACCGGCCTTACTGGTAGGCTTGATGGGGCCAACGATATCCACGATATATCGGTTAAATGGCTCCCCATCCATGGGCACCAGCACCATGGGGGCAACAAACTTCTGTCCAGATTTACCATTTTTCTGGCAGGTTAAACAAGTGGAAACAAAATTGTCAATGTCGGTAAAACAATGGGCCCAGCAGAAGTTAGTCAACACTCTGTCCTTGGTTTTGGACCGGCCAAGATGCCCAGCCCATGCATTTGCATGTGCAGTGTCTAAGACCAAATCCCTACACTCTTTAGGAAGCACTAACTGTCTCTCGATAACGGTCTTCCTAAAGGCCGAAAGGGCTTACGAAAAAGCAATCCCTTCTCGATGAAAAACTGTTTGTTTTCATCCTGCTGGTCCAGCGGGAGCTCAGCAGTTTTTCAGCAAGTTTGTAAAGTTGGGTAGTTAAACTGCAACTTGGCAAATTCGTATTTATCGACGTTCAGTAAATTAGTTAACTGATCGGATTGGGGTCCCAAAATAGCTGCGTCTAAGCTGTCTATCTTAGGGGTTACAAAACCTTCCTGTGAAGGGGGAACCACACTAAGCTCCACATCACTACCCGAGTCACCTTCACTTTCAGACTCGATCTCACGATATTTGAGTTTTAATATCGAGAGTTGTTGTTCTATACGAGTTTGGGAACGGGTTACTGCATTAGAATAAGGGGGCAGGGCCTTTAAACCTTTTTCTTCCAATACTATTTGCGAGGGCACACCCAAAAGCATCTGGAAATGTGGACCCATGTGGTCTGAGACCAAAGCTTCAGATTGTATAGGACCACACAGAGTTTCCACGTCAATAATGGCAATTGCGTGGGCGGTTGTCTGCTCTGTGAGAGCGTTGTAACAATGGGTGTATTCACCCGTGAACTGCTCGGGTTTCACAAAATCCCTAGCGATTACGTCGTGAGTAGAGCCTGTGTCTCGTAAAACAAGGCATTTCGTACCATTCACTGACCATTCGTGAATGTGTTTAGCCAAGACCATTTCTGGAGGGTTGTCACTTACAAGTGACACTCAGCATTAGCAGCTGGATTAGCCTCTTGGGCTATACGCATACGGCACTCGGAACTCCGGTGTCCGATTTTGTTACAAAAGAAGCTAACACCCTCAAACCCCCCTCGGGGCCTGTCAAGTTCACGATTGGAATTATTAGTACTTGCCGAGTCTCCTTTACTCGAGTCGGCAGAAGATGCTGCACCCCAGCCTAACCCAGCCAGTTTAGCTGCAGTGGAAGGGGCTCTGTTGCCGCTTCGAAAATTGGAGGAAGCTTTAGAAGCTTGTCCAGACGATGATGCACTATCTTGTGCTTTCCCTGTTTTAAGGGCCATGTCGGCAGAAATTTGTTGATTTCTGGTCGTAAACTCGTTACAGAGTTTGGCTGCTTCCTGTAATGTCCCAGTTTTAATCTGGTCCGGCAACCATTTACGTAATGCAATTGGACACGATTTTGTGAATTGTTTAAGTAGGATCAAATTAGCCAACTTGTCATAGCTGTTGTTAATTTCAGCTAGGGACACCCATCTTGAAAATAGGGTTTCTAGTTCGAAAGCGTGTTAGTGGAACAACTGCTCGGGTTCACGTTCGAGGGAACGAAACTGGGCTTGAACCGACTCTTTAGTTACCTTTCTAGTAACCTGTTTTTAACTAAGTCATAATTGTGCATTCCTACTACTGACATTTGATCACATACTTTAATCAAAATTTCTCCTAAGAGAGGCTGTAAAACCACCACCCACTCAGATTTTTCTATTCGTTGAGTTTCCATAGTGTTTTCAAAAATCTTTAAAAAGCTATTAATTTCCGATTTGGAAGTCCCCTTATTTACAAGTCTTACTGCGTCAGCAATTTTACCAGGTTTGTTTACAGGGACACTGGGAGTAGAAGGCGTTACGGTACCACTACTGGGGTCTGAACTACTATTAAGATTTGCAGCCGTTAGCCTTGCTAGTTCCATTTGCTTATCTATTTTTAATAATTCACGAGCACTAGCGCGTTCACTACTTTGTGCTTCCTGCTCCTTTAATAGAGCGTCTCTATCCCTAATTTGGGCCTCTTGGTCTTTTAAGGCTAGTTCATGCGCCATACGTCTATCCGCGTTTGCGGCTTCGTGAGCTCGGCGTTTTTCTACGTCCGCCATTTCTAGAGCTCTTAATCTTAATTCTTCGGTTTTAAGCGCAAGCTCTTGCTCTTTTGCTGCTAACTCCCTTTTTTGAAGGATAGTAGCTTCTCTTTTTTCTACAGCCGGAGCTAATTCATCAGCGATATCGTCCAAGGATATGTTTTCATCCTCAACTGTATTTTTCAGTATGGTGACCGATGTAAAGGAGGCCTGAGTTCTTCACCCGATTTGAGAGGATACCTCAACTCAAACTATCAACAACCTGAGGGAAAACTTCGTTTACGGCAACGAACACTTTTTTTTTCTCGGCACCTCGGCCGTGAAAAACCCCGAAATTCAAACCCCTGTAACTTCCAAGAAAATGGTCCGATCCGTCTCATCGAAACAGCTCTTAATAGCCATGAACTTTATCTGTTTTCCCCCGCAAACAGAACACGAAAATTCCTTCTAGAACTTTCACAGCATCCTTAAGAAAAACGCACGAAACCGATGCCGTAAAATCACCGTAGCGCACGAGACGCCATTTTCGCCACTTGTAAAAATTTGTATATGCTTTTATTTTTTAGGCATAAAGCCGAATACATTAGTTTAGTGTTTTAGAGGGAGGAGCTTCCTCTGCGAAGGTACTTAACCCTCTGGGCCCTGGAAGCCGATATATCGGCTTTACATTACATATGTTTGAGTTAAGAAAAGAAAACCTTAGGGCCCAGAGGGTTAACCTCCCTAATAAATGTACAGATACTTTGTTTTGATATTTCTTAAGTAGATTTAAGGTGACGATCTAAGATGCACTTGAGAAATGTCCGAC
>JAHWFP010036674.1:135121-147009 GCA_023313725.1 Lithobius niger
GAGGAGAGACTGACCCAAACCGGCCGAGGACGGACAGGGTAGCTGAGCGCTCTGAGTGGATGGGAAATTGAATCCAGCATTTTGGTTGGAAGGGAATTGGTGCTGCTGAATTAACAAAGGAAATTTGTTGACTGGGGAGCGGTTAGAGGCCTGGCATGAAAGTACAATGAGTTTAAAACTCGTAACAACGTGAGAATAGGCCTATATAAAATTGAAACTACGACACTACGTATCGCAACTATTGAAGGTGGGGGGGGGGGGGACGAAATATTTGCTCAGTTTAAACATTCGGATTGCATTTTAATTGAAGGAAAGGCTATTATTGTTTGCTTTGGGAAGGTAGCCACGTCGGAGAGGAGTGGTTGAAGATGCCTAAACAAAATAAACATAAAATAAACACTGGGTCTGTTAAAATAAAGACAAACATAAACGTTGAGCTCCGGTAGGATTCATGGCAAAAATTTACGTTACTAAAATGCATTAGAGTGCCTAAGTAAAAGATTAAATGTACCAGCTGAAGTTTTTTTATAGTATTAAAATTAAGTTTAGGTTAGTTTTAAATTGTTTGCAGGAGCAGATAAGTGAATTTAAACGTCGGACATTTTTCATGAATAACCAAAGTCGTCACCGTAATTATAAATAAAAAATATCGTTCTAAGGGTGTCTGTACATGGTTATGAGGTTAAGTACCTTCGCAGAGGAAGTCCACCTTAGTCAAACACTAAGCTGATGTATTTGGCTTTATGCCTGGAAAAAAAGACGTAATTTATACAATGTACAGTTTTTGGTTTTCAGCCGTCAGGTTTTTGGTCGGTGGTGTCAAGATGTCCTCCCCACGAATGTCTAATACAAGACCCCGTTTACAGTCTAAGATAAATCAAAGCTAACCCTTCTGGTAGCAGTGACCTATTAGTTAAATTCAATCTTACTCAAAGCCCAGGCTAGGGATAATGGATCCTCCAGCATGGATGTAATCCGCTATGCTTCGATTTAAAAGTAACATCATCACGTCAAAGTTAAGTCCGGAGATAGATTGAGTTGAGTTCGCAACCGCATAACCAAAAACGACAGCTGCAAGCACTTAGTCGGAGCGGCCGCTGTTACAGCATTGATTTAAAGTATGGGAGGAATGGCGAATGTGACTTTCGGCTTGCTCAAGCCATGGCAACGAAAGGAACGAAAGGGAAGGGAGAAGAAGGTCAGAGGCGTTTTCAAGTATAAATGAAGTTAGTAATGACAAAGTTGTTAATGATTTCAAGATGAAGTTTTGCCAAGGTCGGAGATGAAGGAAAAATCCATGATGAGGAACATATGGCGTCCGAGGATCCCCAACAAGAGAATGTAGCACACGATAAGATGAGTTTGAGTCTTCAACCAAATGTAGACAGCAAGAACCAGCCACAACAACAGATCAAGCCTGACCTGGGTTACGTGGTCTTGAACGGACGAACATCCAAAAGCCGTAAATCTGGTGAAGTCGGATTATCAAAATTTTCAATGTCAATAGAACATGATGATGCAGAAAAACTCCTGGGAAGCACGGTGCGCCTGGAGATTCAGTAGCCTATTTGAGTTTAAGTGTCATGGAATTAAATGTACTCCGGACGATGGAGTTACAGAAGTATGTGCAATTTCCCAAGTGATGGAGCCGAAGATCAGACATAGTCGACATTCTTCGTAGTGGAAGAAATACCAGTATCGTGAACGAAAGAAGATTCAAAGAATTTCGGACGAGCAGCATGCTTGACATGGATGGCAGAAACAACGCCAACGTCAAGCCGAAAGATGACAAGATGATAGTTTCTCGTAGAGGTAAATATGTTAAGACTGCAACGGCAAAGGGCTTTTGCCTAATGGCTGAAGTCGGCAGCGGTCTAAAAGACGAAGGGAAAAACGGATGTGCAACCGTCCTAACGGGCACTAGAGAATGAAAGATGGCCGCTTTTACCATTCGGCTCTTATATAGGAGGGACGCGTGCATGCGCACTTCAGGTAGGGATGCTGGCTGGATAACTGTTTAATCTTTAGAGGGAAAGATGCATTCGAGAACATGCTGAATTTACAGGTGATCCAAATTTTCGTCGGCATAGAAACATTTACTGATTTTGTAGTGCCAACCAATAGGGTAAACAGTCAACACACAATACATTGGACCGAGCAAGCAGAATAAAATTGTGCGCACAGTACTTCCTCTCGTCTCTTATGGAGTAATTAAGCTGCGCGTCTTGAGATGCCACGTCGCCAGGCAAGACAAATCGAGCAGCGAGAGCAGGCATCAGACCGGTCAAGCAAGAAGCATTCGACAAAAGGTAACAACTGCTGCATTACAAAATATGCATCTACCCCACGCTACCAATACCTACCAAAACCACGACACTAGCAAAAATTGTCACCTGTTGAAGACAGTTTGGTACATCCTATCCATAGAAAGTCACGAAACCAGATCGAAAATATTGTCAACTAGCGCGGCAAAAATTAATCTTCTCTGCCCCTACTGTCATTAATGTGCTGCCATAATCCATCAGTTGCAATGAAGGCGATGTTACTTTCATTATTTGGAATCATCTGCTGAATTAGCAAAGTTCCGACTGTAGTTTTGGAAGGTACGCTTCTGAATGGTGATTAACAAAACATCACACGTGTGGCATTGAGCACTGAGCCAAACTGAGCACAACGATAGTGAGTTTGATTTGGTAGTTCTGGAAGGCACTTGCAATAGTAGCAGTAATGCGGCTGACAAGTTGACAACAATTTCAAATTTCGAAGTAGGTTAATCAATAAGCAGTAAGAACAAAACACTCAGCGAACTTGAAAGCTATTTTGGGAAAGTACAAACCAGTTTTAACTCTTAATAACCCCCTACTTCACTTCAGTTCTTGGAACACTTGGCACTAACCTTTGTGCGCAGGTCTGTTCGCGGAAGGGCTATCATGCTCACTAAGACTGTGTAAGTAACGAACGTTTTGTACTCCATTAGTTCGTAAGATGTGAAGGTAGACACAGTATCAAGGAAAAAATTGGCAGCACCTTTGAAGTCCCGCACAGCCAAACAATACAAGCCTTGGTAAACTTTGAGGCGGTTTCGACGGTCCCAATCTCCACCTTCCTCAATGAGACTGCAAAATAAGAAAAATGTAATTACTAGGAAGCACCACTTTCATTGTCAAATATTCCCATAAAAATGAAGATTCTACCAGAGAACTTGTTCTTGCACGAGAATCTAAGTTCTCAGAGTAGAATCCGACGACGCTGTGTTAACTAGTTTGGAATGTTCCCCCTGCATACGGCACGTTTCTTCCCTCATTTACATAAATTATTCACTTTAATTTATTCAATTTCGCGTCTATAATCACGTCACTTCCGGTCTCTCTCCACCTCGTCTCCATGTGCCTAATCACCACCGTCTCTTGCCGACCTGGTGACGCCCTGCGCCAGAGGTGGTGGGCGGGCCCTGCAGCTAACACAACGTCGTCGGATTATACTCAGAGAACTTAGATTCTCCTGCAAGAACAAGTTCTCTGGTAGAATCTTCATTTATCCTTTGTAGAACTCCTCGTCGCTGTGTTAACTAGTTTGGGATGACTAGATTACTTAACTGTGGCGCAGTTCACCAGACTAATCCCAGTGCCAGCTTACCCATCGGCCGACCGTCACCACCACCACCACCACCAAAAAGAAAAAACCACTAACCTTAACCCTGGCCCAACAGACACCTCCGACCGTCCGTCACCTACCCCAATCAACCCAGCAGCCCCTTCTCCTGCATCCTTTGCAGCAGAAGGCCCGCCAGGCTGGAGTCCGTCTCCTCTTGATAATGGGCCTGGACCACGGAAGGCGTCGCGCAGTTCACCATCGACATAATCTGGGCTGGTGACGCTCCACAACCACCCGCCGCAGCAGCCACTGCCGCTCGCACAGAATGTCCCTTAAACTGTTTAATGTCAATGCCTGCTGCACGCAGGACCTCACAAAGCCATCTTGCTACCGATTGTGCCTCAACCGGGCGATGCGGTAAAGCTTCAGATTAGAATTTTTCTTTAGTAGACAGTGGCCAGTGGATTGATTAGGTTTAGTCGCCATAATAAAATTTTTGGTCGCCAATGAGTACAATCTATAATTTTGCCGCCAGGCATAGTTATGTAATTATAAGTTTTCCGGGATGAAGCTTCCCCCCCCCCCCCTTTCCCCAGGAACCATCACGGTAATAAATTTAAACAAGCAACATAATAGCCAAAGATTTATTTTTACGGCCAAGCGAGTGACTTTAATTTTTATTTTTTTTAATCAAACTTTGCTGTCAAAATACAAACCTTTTTAAAATTTACCTTTGTATTTTAAAGTTTAGTATTATACAATTTTATGCTGAATTAAATGAACAGGTGTTTCTTACATATTTCGTTAAAAAAGTTATTTACTACTTTAAGCATGGCTGTCATCAGTTAATCATGTCTGGTTTTTAATCGGTTTTTATCTGTCAGTAATGTCTGAATTTAAATTTCTTTTAAAGCATAAACATAGCCCAATCAAACTATTAATTAAATCGAAAATGCAAAAAATATTTACATCTTTAGCCATGGTTATCAGTTAGGCATGTCTGGTTTTTCAGCTGGTTAGCTATTCCTAGCATTTATGTCTGTCTGCATTTAAATTTTATTTAATATTTTAATCACACCGAACAAAACATTTAATTAAATCTCAAATGTAAAAAAAAAATAAAATAATTCTTTAAAAAATAATCAACTTATGTTATTATTGATTAGTTAGTCCTACTTCCGGTAGGCTAGGACTGACGATCTTAAAAGCTCCGTTTACATCGTCTGACAGTGCCTTCATCTGAAAACGAAATTAAACCAGCAGATCTCAGCAGTTTCTACAAAGAAATGAATCTTGAGTACTTAATCTTAACACCTACTAAATGAAGTGAATGTTTAAATCTTTTAGAAATAAAAATTCAAAGGTGAATATATTATTTGTCCGTGCGTTAAGCCTAACTAAGAATGACGTGTGATTCCCGGGAAAACATGCCTCTAGTTAGGCCTAATCAGCGCGGTTGGCATTTTTTTTTTGCTATTGGGTGAAGGCAAGTTACATCGGATTAATATTTTTTTTTTCTAATGCCAGGAATAATGATTTTGCCAGTAGGTTCTGTATTCATGTTGTGATCAAGGCTCGGATCTACAATATCGGTTCGGTATTTTCAATAACTAAAACGTGACAGTAGTAGCCAACTTTGGCGAGTGCAATAGTGTCTTATTGTCGCCAGCTATCACGTTTTACCGGCCAACTGGCTTGTGGCGACCGTTAGTCTGAAGCTTTACGATGCGGCGCAACGTATGATAACAGTAGGCGGTTCGGTCGCTCCCCAGTCTCCAACGCCCACTTGTCACGAAGTGGCTCCGTACGGCGGATGTATGCTCGCAGATAACGCAATGTGTCCAAACTACTGTCCGTATTTTTGTGTATCCTCAAAAACATATATAGGAGCCCTACTCTAGTAGACTTGTGCTTTTGTATCACAAACACCGCCTCTTCCTCTGCAATGTCACACCCAGTCAGTTCCAGCCAACTCACTCGCTCTGCTATTCGCAGCAATTGCTAGCAACATTGTCAATTTTAATGTTAGACTTCTCAACGTCAAGGCCCGGGGGGGGCGGGGGGGGTGTGTGTGTGCAAACCCCGGAGAATAACTGCCACCCTGGCCAACTACCAAATCACAACGTACCGGGGCACGGGAGGTCTTATATGAAAGACACCTTTCAACCAACGCTTCATTACAGGCATACAAGATAATCGCACTCCACCTTCCCCCTCGTGGAACCGTGCCAACCGTGCGACGTAACCAACCAACATGTTGTACTTCAAACCCTGGGAGAAAAGTTCAGAAAGAAAATTCACGCACGCCACTACCGGTGCTCTCGCCGGTTCCCGTATCCCTTTCAATTTGCACCATGCCAACCATTTGCCCCACTTTGCTCCATAAACCTTCCTGGTCGAAGCCGCTACATCCGCCTCAATAAGTTCTTGCGCTACTTTCGATAGCCCCAATGCGGTCGACCCTTGCGCCCCTAGGTGCGGATAAACATTACACATCACCACCGAGATATTTTCTCCTGGCGCTTGCACAGCAGTCAACGAAAACGCCTGTCCCAGGACAGAATTGGGAAACCCTAGTTCCCTCAAATTAACCTGTGCCCTATTAACTAAACAAAAACCACCGATCTCTGGCGCCCGCACCCCAGGATCCCTCTACTCCTGTATCCACCACCTTACCCCTTGAAGCCGCAGCCTCACGACCTGGCCCACCTGCCGCCCCTCCGGGGCAGAGGAAACGCACGTCTCTGAGAGAAATTAACTCGCCAGACAACCGGTGTTGCCTTCTTCACCGCTGATGCCTCCTGCTGTGTTTGCCGCAATAAGTCCTGTCATGGAACTCCAAATAATTCGCCCAACGTGGGCCGGCGTGCTCCCAACTCTGGCCTTAACTCGTCAGCGTAGGTACACATCAAACGCCCTCGTCGCATCTCATTCACATGCAGTAGTGCCTGAATTTGTAACGTAATAGTATCTACCCACACCTGAGATAACTGCTCTTTCCAGCTACTGCTCAAATCGACCGGGTGAATGGCACATAGCTGCAGCGCACGCAACAATGGTAACACACCGCAAAAAAATTTGCTGGCAATTTTACTAGCATCGAATCCGCCATCTCGTACGCTCGTTCGTTCCCTCTAGGCAATGCCGGCGTGCGTGGCGGTGCAAATTCGCCCAACCGCGTCCATTCAATCGGCTATAGATTCACGTTCGCCCAACGACAACCATCCATCCTTGTGCTCCAGCCACCAAGCCAACGCGTCACCATCTAACGTCCACACCGGAGCCTTATCACAATCGCTCCCGGTAAACTACCACCACCAGCCTCGTTTGGCACTACCACCTCCAAATTCGGTTGCCGCCGCAACCTCTCACTCGATTCATCCACACCCCGCCACGGGCCTACTCGCCTGGCATCCAAATCCTCCATACCAATCAAACACTCGCTATCGCCATAACCCAGCACCGACTCGTTGTAAAACCGCGACCACTGTCGCTGCTCACCGCCACCAACCAACGCACTATCATCGTTAACAAAACTCTCCTGCCCGCCTAAGTTTTGCGAATAACCACTAAAACTAGAATTCTGCCTTACCTCACTTAATACACGCTGCATCTCTTCACTTAATCTGCGTGGCAATTCTGCAATCGAGTCAGCCAGGCTGTCCCACGGAACCACATGTCCCTCGGTCCCAGCAACGACATTAGGCCTAACGCCGCCGTCATCATGGCTCGTTTCGTTTCCTGTACTTACAACCGGTAATCCACCAACATCCTCGCTGTTCTGTGGATAGTTGACTCTGATGGTCGCCGATTTAGACTTGTCCTTTGGCATCCTACGTTCGTTGAAGTAACCACTCCTCTTTGAAACAGTAGTGTCTTGACCGTAGACTTCTTCACGTCGTCACAAAGACTACCGCACATGCCGACGGCAAAAGTTACAGTGGTGATTAGGCGCATGGAGACGAGGTGGAGAGAGTCCGGAAGTGACGTGATTAGCCGCAAAATTAAATAAACTAAAGTGAATAATTTATGTAAATGAGGGAAGAAACGTAACGTATGCAGGGGGAACATCTCAAACTAGTTAACACAGCGAGGAGGATTTCTATGAAGGAGAACCAGTATTTTATTATGTTTTGCATAGACCAGAAGTAAAATGGCTTGAAGCAGCACAGACATTGCAGGAAACAAAATTAGTATTTATATAGTAATTCTTAAATATTAATACAACAGCCTTGTAAACAATACGGTGACATGGGGTTACATCTAGTGCTTGTTATCTACTGATACGGAGCACAGGAAAAGACGGCACCATGAAAACCATCTTCAGCCTGATGGTGTTAGTTTGAATGGATGAAGAGGGTTCATTGGATTGAAACCTCCCAAGCAAATCACGCAAATTACGAAAATGCATAATAATAACTTCTTCCCCAAGTTCTACTGGACACATGAAATGTTGATGTATGCCAGCCTTTTGTGACATGGTTTTGTAACATTCAGTCAAACATAGGTGTATGCTGCAAGCAGAAATTATTTTCTTGGGATACACTAAAAAAGGACTGCGGCATTGTGATGGTGATGATTTGGTGCTAAATGAAAGTGCTTAATAAAGTTGCTGAATTAGAGGGCTGGCTGTCCGTTTATTGTTGAATGTAAAATAAAATACTTATGTTACGGGTTCCCTGCCTAGGGGTTTATGTAATTCTAAATTGGGATCTGAACTATGATGAAAAACCTTTTACTGCCACTACCTGCTAGTGGAGGCGTCAATGTTAAATTAAATGAAATTCTTACTAGATTTAAAACAACAGCATTCAAATCAATTCAAAAGTCTAAATTGCTGTTTAATATAAATGAACAAATAAACACTGACAAGTTACCTTGGCACCATGAAGGTCTGAAGCACAAGACTACAGGCTAGTCCACAAAAAACTGACGACCCAAAATTTTCTACGTCCAATTTTTCTAGTTAGCACCCCTCAAAACCAGGAGAGGACAGAAATCTCCCCTTTTCATTACATTTGATTTGTGTCCACTCCTGGTTCTGAGGGGTGCTAACTAGAAAAGTTGGACTTAACAGAATGTTGGGTCGTCAGTTTTTCTGTGGACCACCCACTGTAACAGAATGTTGGGTCGTCAGTTTTTCTGTGGACCACCCACTGTGTATGCAGGTAAAATAGAGCAATTTTACGTTTCATGCTGTCTATAGGCAACCTAGTGCACACAAAAAATTGTTTACGAGAGCACTAGAAAATGTGCTTAAAAAACAAAGAAAATGTCATCTTCATTGGGGACATAAACACAGACATTTTTTAGTCACAATTCCGAGAATCATGGAGAATCATGGAGAATTTTATCGCTAAACTTCACAATGAAGACATCTTCAATGTCTTGCAAATTTTCAATGGCAAACTGCCATCTTCCTCAGGCACTTTTGACAAAGTAACGGCCTCTTTACACCTACATCGTCTGCTACGAATTTCTAACCGCCAACATCGTCTGCTACGAATTTGTAACTTCCGCCCCTCGCAGCCTCCCATATTTCGTGGGCAGAGCGTTCACTAGCTCATCAAGCTTCCACTGTTAGCCAACCTGTAGTTTCAGGTCCCTCCCAATGATGTTTTCAACCCGGGGAAATGCAGGCCCTTGAATGTTCATCAATGATGCACCTCCAATTTCGTGCAATGGTATGGCTATTGATTTTAAGCATCTTAGATCCCTGTCATTCTTAGAAATTGAAGTCACTAGCGTCTCAGCTTTCTCCCATCCAATACTATGCTTAGACTCCATGCAGTGAGCTGCGATGCCGTTGTCTTCCTTCCCGTTTCTTACATTGGCCATGTTTCCCCATTCTTGTCTGACTCCTTTCCTTGTCTCTCTTATACAGGGTGTTCGGAAATTGGTGTCAAATATTTTGAGGGTCCGCTGTGTGATCAAAGATAAGAAGAAAAAGTCCTATAAACATGGGTCCGGAAATGCACCAGTCTTTAGTTACAGCCCCCCCAGGTTTGGGGTAAACAGTTCTTAAATACCTCGTAATGATTCACCGTTTCCATTCCAAACTCAGGATATGTGCCATATCATACCTGGTATTTCAGTACTTCATAATACAGTATTGGGTCGCACAACTTATCAGAGGGAGAGGTAATTTTCTTATGGGGGGGGGGGATCAAACGTGGGGGAAGAGAGGAGTAACTGCTTTGGTCTTGTACTTTAATGAAACAAATTGTACATACCAGAAAAAACACATCGTATCACATTACTGTGTGATTGAAAACAATCGAGAAATGAAACATCATTAAGTAAACAGAAGATGGCTACTCAAAGTTTTACTGAGTATCATTGCATTTGCGGCTCTGCTGCAATTAACTGCAATACGCATCCGCAAAAGACCTCCTCTCCAGAACATTCTGTGACAAGCAACTCAAAAAGATAAATACGACGGAAAACAAACTAAACGTAAGCGTTTTATCATAGTAGGTGCTCAAAATGACCCCCCTCTGCCTCGATGCAGTTCCGAAGCCGCTGCGCCATGGACCGACGAACCCGTTCAAAGATTCCAGGGGTTGTGCGAATCTGGTTGCATCCATCCACAATCCTTTGGCGAAGTACATCAGCATTGGGAATTGGTGTACTGTACACGAGTGACTTTAAGTGTCCCCAAAGATAAAAGTCTAACGGGTTTAAGTCCGGAGATCTAGCAGGCCATGCTATTGGGCCTGCACGTCCAATCCATCTGTCAGGAAAGCTTCCATCAAGGTAATGTCGGGCCAAAAGGCTGAAGTGAGCAGGTGCACCATCGTGCATAAGCCACATTCGTGTCCTGACTGCCAGGGGAACGTCTTCCAGTAGTTGGGGCAAGTCATACTGGAGGAAATGGAGGTAGGTTTCTCCATTTAGGCGTCGAGGTAGGAAAAAAGCCCCTACCAAATGATCACCAACAATTCCAGCCCAAACGTTTAGACTAAATTGTTGTTGATATCTAGATTGTTGTACCTCGTGCGGATTTGCATGGTCCCAAAGATGGTTGTTGTGATAGTTGAATATGCCATCACGTGTGAAGCCAGCCTCATCTGTAAACAGGATAGACGGCAGGAAATGAGCGTCTGCTCCACATTCATGATTCAGTCGCACACAGAACGCTCGTCGTGGTGGAAGGTCGGCCTCGCCAAGACCTTTGACACGTTGCAAATTTTAGGGGTATAGCAGGTTATGATGCAAAATGTCCCAAATCGTCGAATTACTGACACCCTCTCTGCGTGCAATGCGTCGTGTGCTATCCGATGGATTTTCTGCTATGTGCTGGAGAACTCTGTCTTCCAAGCCAACAGTTCGCACAGTTCTGGGTCTTCCAGCATCCGATGTCCGTCTCCCAAATGAGCCTGTTTCCCGTAAGCGCTGGTGGATACGACAGAACGTTCTAGCACATGGCAAATTCCTGTCTGGATACCTTTGAGCGTAGAGACGTCGTGCTTCCAATGCATTTCCATCTGCAAGACCATGCATGTAGTGCATGTCTGCCAGTTCGATGTCTGGATACTCCATACTTAGGGAAGAGAACTACCGAACAGTAAACGTGAACAAAGGATCACAATGTCACCTTTAGACTTAAGTCATCAAGTGATTTAACAAACCCCTGTATTAACAAGAAGTCGTCTGTCAACCCCGAAATGTGGACTCTCCAAATGGTGTTCAAGGTCACCTTGTACAGATATGCGAATGTTCAATTTGAATTTGTGATTACAGTACTTTTTCGCATCACAAACGTTGTTGTTTTTGTCAATAAATGTTATTACATTCTGGAAGGGAGATCGTAACAGGGGGATAGCAACTAATGAATGGCAGAGCTTGCCCGCTGTAATGTAACTTTTAAGACTTCTAAGTTATTGTTTTTTAGAAGTTGGGTTTTCAAGGATTTTTGTCTTTAACACTTAAAACTACAAAGAATCTGAGGTGGAGATTTACCTCCAAATCAAAACCAAGTTTATGCGATGATTTTTGTGGAAGCTGAGCGTTAGACAAAGGCAACAAACAAACAAACAAATAAGCAACCAAATTCAAATGTGTGGGTTGAGTACAGTAATGTTGTTCTCGCCGCTTCGGCCAATGAAACAAGTGATCATCCGAATTCTAAGGATTCCCCCACTTTTACGTTTTAAGCTTCTTTGCTTGAAGAGTAGAAAACAAACACGTTAAATTCCTCACTTTTAATGGCGAGGATACCCGATTGATAATGTTTGGTGCTCTCCACAGAGATGTACGTACAGTAGGTTTTTGTTTTGGAGGGGGGGGGGGGG
>JAHWFP010036674.1:147831-198357 GCA_023313725.1 Lithobius niger
GATTGAGTGGAAAAAGAAAAGGACGGGAAGCTGGCATTTTTGGACGTGATGTTGAAGCAGAGTGACGAAGGAAGAATTGAATACGAACCATATAGGAAGCCAATGTCGACGGAAAGAGGGATTGATTATAGAACGGGGCACCCGAAGGCACAATTGAAGGCAATTGCAAAGAACGAGTTCAGAAGGGTGGGAGTGACAGAGTGACCGAAGATTAGCACATAGAAGAGACGAAAGAAAGGTTTTTAAAACTAGGGTACCCAGGCGGACTTTTGAATGAAATGCGAAAGAAAGTGGTTAGTGAGAAAAAAGAATAAGAGAGAAACACAGAAGGAGGAAGGAGAAGGAGGGCCGAAAGTGGTTCTCACACATCTTGAAGGGATTAGTGAACCAATAAAGCGAGTGTTGGATAAGTGCAGCTTCACTACCTACCTTAACCCCTTCAGTGCCAGGGACGTACATGCGTACGTCCTGGCAATTCTTTGCTGAGGGCCAGGACGTACATGCGTACGTCCTACATTCATTTTGTATAAATACAAATAAGGATATGGTTTTCATGTTTCCTCTTGTGGGCACCCTTGTGTGTTCTGCCAAATTATTAGAAGGTTTTTAGCTTGTAAACACTGCCTCCATTATGTCTTGAGATTGGAGTTAATATTTTCTGCAATGTGCTTCCTTGCAATAGACATTTCTGGCTCTGAGCATGCACCTGCTGAGCTCAATCTGGCAGTGAAGGGGTTAAAAACACGGACAACATAAAAAAAACTGACGAAAGGAAGGATGAGGAAAAAGAGGGAAAATGAAGGAAGAATGCTGAAGAAGACACAAAAACTGAAGGATGAAGAAATGATGGGAGGAGTGAAGAATGTTCGTGAAGGCGTCTACAAGATACCATGCGGAGACTGTGATGCCGTATATATAGGAGAGACAAGAAAAGGAGTCTGGACAAGAATAGGAAACACATGGCCAATTAAGAAACGAGAAGGAAGACAACGGCATCGCAGCTCACTGCATGGAGTCTAAGCATAGTATTGGATGGGAGAAAGCTGAGATGCTAGTGACTTCAAATTCTAAGAATGACAGGCATCTGAGATGCTTAGAATCAATAGCCATACGATTGCACGAAATTAGAGGTGCATAATTGATGAACATTCAAGAGCCTGCATTTCCCGGGTTGAAAACATCATTGGGAGGGACCTGAAACAACAGCTTGGTCGACAGTGGAAGCTTGATGAGCTAGTGAACGCGCTGCCCATGAAATACAGGAGGCTGCGAGGAGCGGAAGTTACAAATTCGTAGCAGACAATGTAGGTGTAAACTGGCCGATACTTTGTCAAAAGTGCCTGAGAAAGATGGCAGTTTGCCATTGAAAATTCGCAAGACATTGAAGGTGTCTTCGTTGTGAAGTTTAGCGGTAATATTCTCCATGATTCTCGGAATTGTGACTCAAATTTTGACGAACTTTCACAGTAATATGACGAGCGTTGTAAGCACAGACATCTTAAATAAGAAGACTGAAAGTTAAGTGTGAATGTGAAAGGTATTTAAATATGTTGGCAACAAATGGTTATGACATCAAGATTGACTCGCCAACAAGGGTGGAAATTTATGATAGAAAGATTGTTAATTCTTGTTTGGACCATATCTTTGTGCACAGCAATTACGATAACACTAAAGGACCCGTCATTGAAACAAAACTAGCAGACCATTACTTTGTTGCAATGAAAATTAAATGTGAAACTGAAAAGCATGAAGATCAAGAGGAAAACAACTTTATTTTGTACAACAATAAAAATATTAAAAATGCACTGAAGCACTTAAAGTGGGATATAACATAACGGTTTTCCCCCATTTAGGAGGGAAGGATCCAGAAGGGTTGCAGGGGCATCCTCTAATACTGGTCCCACTAAAGTGCAATGCGGCATCACAGATAAGATCTTTTCAGAAAACTCGAGAGGTCAGTACAATTCAAATCCCGCCGATGGCGCAGAGACTGCAGCCTCGGAGAGGGAATTCCAAGGAGCTACAACCCGACTAGCAAAAAAAAAAAAATGTACGACAATCCAAGCTGCACCTGGGAACCCTTAGTTTCATAGTGTGACCCCTAGTAATATCCGTAGTGCAGAAGTAAAAAAAGGCAATTCCACACTACCATGAAGAACTTTAAATGTCAACATCAGGTCGGCCTTCAGCAAAATAAAATTGAAAAACGCACACAGAACAACAAAAGTAATAATCTACAGCCGAGAACAGCTTGGGTAACAAGGAGTTAATTGAAATAATAAATTACAAAAACAATCTCTGGAAGAAAATCAAGAAAATTAAGGAGCCACATGCAAAATTAATGAATGAGTATAGCAGTCTAAAATGTAATGTGTCAAAAGCTGTAGCCAAAACTAAACAGAAATACTACAGTAGACTCATGCAATACACTAAATCGGATGCAAGATCAGTTTGCAGCAAATAAATAAAATAGCAGGAAATAAGAGAATAAGTGATATTGATGAAAAGCTGAAGAAAATCTTTCCGAATGTCAATGAAAACGTTCTGCGAAATAATTGTAATGCCAATTTCGAGAAAACAGTACCGAAACTTAGGCATAAATATAAGGAGAAAAAAATAAAATTTGACGGCAAAGCAAAGTGTATCAAAAATCAAGCTTGTTTAAAGGAAACAATGTATGTATCAAATGTCACAAATCAAATTAACCCTTTCAGCGCTACGTTTTTTTTATATCCAAAAAAGTAGGGGTAACCTGGACGGGGCTAGAACTAGCAACCTGAAGGAGCTCTTTAACGTGAGGCACACGCCTCTACCAACTCGGCCACGGCCGTCTCTAGAGTCGGTTTGTTAAGGAAACCTAGTATTGTTGTCATTCCTGCATTGTTGCCCACCTCGCGCATAGTAAGGAATCTGTTTTTAATACTTCAACCTGTGCTTGTGTTTGGCCCGAGATTTTCTCGGGCTTAGCAGTGAAAGGGTTAAGGAAATGGATGACAACAGGGTTTTTTGGGGGGAGGATGGGGGAGGAAGGGAATTGATCCGCTCCAACCTTTTTTTTCCAAATAAGGACACAGATAACAAAAAAAGGCTTTTTTGGGGGGGGGGGGGGAGGGAATTGCTTCTCTCCTACTTTTTCCCCAACCCGCGAAATACCTGACACCCCGGGGCTTTTGGGGGGGAAGGGGGAGGTACGGCATTACTTATCATGCTATAATTTGGTATATTAGAACCCCTGTTGCCAGTGATATTGAGCCCAGTGCTCCCTTAAGCTTTTGTAGAGAACCTTATGATGTTAACCACACCCTAAGATGCTTAGTGTGTTCAAGTTATATGCTAAGTAGTGCTAGTGCACCTTTATTATGCAATTGGGCAGTGCTGTGTATGGTTCATAGCCGGATGTTATAACTATGGTAGCCTGTACATTACACATGCATGTAGGTGGAGCCCTGGTATAGTTTGTTCCACATTATGTTTTCAGAAAACTGACTGGATGACGACTCGTTTCCTTGCACTAAGAGTGCAAAAACATGTCGATATCACACTTGTAGACTCAACAAAGTTACTGTTACAGTTTACGAATGGGATGTTTCCGGATTTTTGCATTCGTAGTGGAGGAAAATGTGGCGTCATACAGTCAGTTTTCTGAAAACATAATGTGGAACAAAGTATAGTGTGGGTGAGAGGGTGAAGTGCTGTGGGGACACCTTGTGTTACATCCTGGTATTACGAGCTGCTACTTAACCAATACCCCTGGCCTCAGCTAGTCTGTTTACCTCTGGGCTCCAACCAGCAACACTTCTCTCCTCTACACTACACGGTGGTGAAGCCTTCTAAGCCTCCTGAGCTTACTGAACCACTGTACTGCCCGCGTGGACCTGAGTAAACCTACTTCAACCCTAACGAATCTGGTTATTTGGGTGAGGACTTGGACTGCCTTCTACACACCCCCCGTAGCAGGGGGAAGGAGGTTGCTCTGCTCCAACTTTTTTTTCCAAATAAATGAAACCGCAGTGAAACTACGACGGGTGCTTGCTTATATTTTTTACTAGCAAGCTATTTGTGATTGCTTGTATAAGGTTTCTTCCAGTGTGTGAAAAGAAATAATATTAAAGTAATTTTATTGGTGTGGGAGGGATTGGGGGAGTAAAGTGTAAGCTGTAACCCGTTAGACCACAGTAATTATATAAGAATCCCTGTTCTAGCTAAATAATAAAAAAAAAAGTCTTTCATATTTATTTTTTCTTAGAATTTGCCATTCCATTTCACTATTTTTTTTTTCTTGCGGTTTCTTTATATGTTTTTCTGAACGAAGAAAGAAATGGAATTTCGCTTTGGGGGAAGGGGGGCAGTGAGAGAATAGAACTGAAGGCAAATAAGCAATGTAACGAAATTTGGTTTTGCCTTCAAATACACCAATATTGTCGTAAAACCTTATTCCCCGCTCCATCGAATTTTATTACACTTTTGTCTCAAAATTTACACATAACGTCCACTGCAACCTGCCATCATACTTTTGCGTAGCCTACGCGCGTCTGCCATTCGTGTAAGCCAGAGTCTGAGGAATACACTAGGCCAGACATTTCAACAACAATAAGTACGAATCGAATAAATCCTCTGCTTACCTTTTGCTCAGCAAGTTTCCCGCTGCACGTTGCATACTACCATTAAACTTGGGTTTGAACAGTGCTGGTCATTTTTGAGGTGCGATACATGTTGACAAGGTGATGAAGCAGCGAACGACTACGTACATTTTTGTCGCAAAATTAACACTATCGTTCACCGCAACCTGCTGCACGCGTCTGCTGTTTATTTACCCGTTAGTCGGACAATTCCCGCCGGCAGGTCCTTTGAACATTGCGGCTAAGCAACGACACCGTAAGCACAAATCGAATAAATTCTAAAGTTCCCTGCTGCCCTTTCACACGTACATTTCCTTCTGAACGTTCCATACCAGCATTAAACTCAAGTTTGAACAGTGCTGGTCATTTTTTAGGTCCGATATATGTTAAAGCAGCGAACGACCACATCGTTAACAACACTCCACATCGAACCGACACTTTTAAAATGGGCGCCGCGCCAAGGCTACCAGGAGGGAAGTGACGTCATGTGCACATGCGCATTCATCAGTTTTTGTTGTCTCAGAAACGTTGAGTGGTGAGCCCATCACACGTAGTGTGATAGTATATCAGTCCATGCTTGAAGGTCCTGTCATGGATGTCAAAGCTTCGCCAGGGATGATGTTGACCTTAGGAGAGTTGAAAGGTTGAACAGTGGTCGGGGTTCCTTTCACAGAAGTGAGGAAGGACTCAAAAATTTCGGTTGGTGGAAGAGGTGAGCGAGGACTTGCTGAGATTTCCGGGTTGGCGTAGGGCTAAAATGGGGCGGTGTCGAGTGGAGGAAGCTCGTTTTGCAGGGATGAATCGGGCTCTCATCCTCTGTTGTTAAATTCAGGGTGTCAATCGCTGGGCTTGCTAAAACTTTAAATTCTTGTGACGTTGGTCGCAAAGAAGAAGCTCTGAAGGGTGATGGTGATGTTGGCGTGGGTGTAATGAAGACCACAGGAGACGCCAAGACTGATGAGGATCCCGTTTGAATGGAAATCGGAGTTTGAGATTGTAAAGGAGAACTTGAAGGAAAGATCCTTGGAGTTGGAGAAGCTTTTGTGATTGTGCAGGATGCCAGGAGCTGGAAGTCTTGCCTTTTCCAAATTGCGGAGGCTAGCTGCATACAGTACTAGCAATGATCCGCCATTCTTTGTGGGGAATCGTGACACAATTTTGGCAGGGGTTCTGGTAGTACTCGCACTTGCGGTGATATTGACAAACACGAGTGTGCGGGTCTTTCCTCATTGGATTCGTTAGTCCGGGGCATGGGCAAGAACCCCCATCATCAATGCTTGGAATCCGTCCGAAATAAATATCCACTTCATCCTGGTTGGGGAGATTCTTTACATTTCTCACTTTCACCACGATCGTGGATTGACAGAATTGAAACTGCAGGGTGCTAAACAGCCAAGAACTGGAGAACTCCGTGCTTCCTGTGGGAAGGCGTTGAAGCATGTGAAACGAAGGCTTCTGAGTCGCCAAACAAAAAATTAGGTGGATGGATCCTATCACATTGGAGAAGGGGGGGGGGGGGGGCTCCTACAGCTGTGATTGGCAGAACGGTTGAAACGAAAGGGGCATGTGGCGTCCTTCGACGGTTGAGAGGCGGACGATTGAGGAGACTCCTGGAAGTCGAGCCGAGCAAGACAGAAAAAGAGAAAGACTGCGGGCACCGACGGGGAGGATCGACAATCGTATTCATGGAAGTTTCCCCTATCGGGAAGATGACAGAACCAGAATGGGCGCCGTGAGGTGCCAAAAGTCAGGATAGTGTGGCGCGATTGATTGGTCCGAATATCGGCTTCAGGGCTCGAAATGAGCGGTATCGCATCGCAATTTGCACCACAAATTTAAACTTTAGCGATGCAAAATTTAATAATGTATCGCAGTTTAGCGACGCAACTGTATTAAACGAGACAACATAACAGCGTATTCATGATCATGTTGGCTGACACGGAGATGCTAATCCCTCCTACTTTATAGGCAGGCCAAGCATCCCACATGCATTCTGGAAAATGATTGATCCTACCATCACCTTCAGTATTTAGTTGGTGGCGCTTTCGTTTCAGACACGGGTCAGAATAGTCTTAACATGCATCGGATTTCGGATGCCATAATCTTGACCAAGCATTCGTGCGTGTAGCAAAGTAAAAGTGAAACAAAAATGGCTATTGTTTCAAATAAAATAAACTTTTTGTATTCTTTTTTACTAAATAAATTATTCTTTAAAAGTTGCTAAGCATTTTTTCGTGACTGCTACGCAAATTTGCATTTTGTATCGCATTTCTGCTATGCAATTTTTCTACGACAAATCAAGCCCTGGGCTTTCGGAAAGAGTGGAGTGGCAGCCGGAGGAGTGTTGAAAAGAGGTACCGCATTTTACACTAGGAAACAAAACACTACAACAAGTTTTAGGACTTTGATTACTGTGCTGAGTACGGATAGTTGTAGGCCTGCGTAATTTATCTATTCAGAGCATTTTCGCGAAGAATTACATCAAAGGCACTACCTGTGGCCTGACTCTGCTGTGGGAGAGAATAAACTTCCACAAGTTTTGTTTTTAAACCTGCCAAGTCTTTTATTAATGGAACTAACAAGTTGATAGTTGTCTTATATATTTACCTGATCCTTAAGAAGTGCATTTCAACAAGGACAAACTCCAGAGAATAAAATATGATAGTTATGCATCTTGAGCGGTTTTGTATTGGAGGACATGCGCGCATGCACACTTCAGGGTAAGCGAGCTGGCTGGTGATTGGTTTAAATCTCTGGAGGGAAACAGCATTTGGGATGCTAAAATTTACAGGTAATGTATATTTTTGTAAGCAATAAAAAAAATAGTACACTACGGACTGTTTTTGCCCAGTGGGAAGATTTTCAAGCAAGTACTTACGACTACCAATAATTCCTCAGCCACAAGTGACTACAAACAGTGCAAAGTGAGCAAACCAACACGGAGAAAGTGTGCAACGTAGTGGTATACAATAGCCCGTATTTATAAAAATGAAGCATTTACTTCAAAGTAAAAGGCAGAAGTAAAAGGTAGCGCTCTTAAGTACAAGGTAGAAGTAAAAGGTTTTGCTTCAGTTCGTATTCATAATCTCAACCTTTTCCTTGCAAGTAAGTACTTCAAATAAAAGAAGTAAAAGGTACCGAAGGTGTGCTTTCAGACGTGCACTTCTAACTTGCAGTGTGGATGTGAGGCCCGTTCAATTGTTTAATTTGTTTCAACATTGAGACCTGAATTTGGTCATGTGTTTCAGTGTTGAGAACTGAATTGACGTGTTGATTTGTCTAGTGTAAAGTATTTGTTGAAGTTGCGTACAAGAGGAGAAATGTCGTAAGTAAGTGAAAGCTTACATGGAGGTGAAGATACCACCTCCGGAATAATCATTTCGAACAAGGTCCGCGAACACCCGGTCATGGAAAAATCGCAATCACACAAAGACTAAGAAAAATAACGCTTTACGTACCACTGTACATGAATATATGACGCTCTTTGGGAAAGAGGTGAATACTAGTAAAGCCTTTATGAAAAAGATGAATAACAAAACGTAAAACTGATAATAATAAAACAGGGAATATGCTTATTCGACAACTGCCGAGGGAAAAAATTATGCTGGAAGCCGTGAATGCAGATGTCAATTCAGCACCTTCTCAGATCACGACTTAACAATTCTTTTTTCAAAATCACTAGTCATTACGCCCCTAGGTACTAACGACACCTTATAAAAACGAACTCGTAAAAAAAACGGAGGGGGTTGAAAATGTAACGTACTTTCCGGTGGGGGGGGGGGGGTCCCGCCAAGTGTTATACGAGTGTTACAAGGGGGGGGGGGTCTAAATTGTTAGAAAAAAGTGTTACATGGTTTGTAAACACTCCTATAGCAAATACACCACTCAGTACACACACTGCAAATGAAGGTTCAACTGGGAAAGGTTAGATACTTGCAAAAAAAAGTTGCTGCGGACTAGATGCATTTTTCTGGAAGCAAATCCTTCCAGTTTGAAGCAACTACTTCGTTTTATGAATACGAAACGGGTAAAACCTTTTACTTTAGAGCAAATACGTCTGCCTAAAAGCAAAACCTTCACTTTTCTTATGAATATAATCCGAAGCAATTGCTTTAGTGTTTGCAAGTAAAAGGTAATACTTCTTTTTATAAATACGGGCTAACAGGCCTAGTTGGGAAGGAGACATGTCTTTTTTTGAAATATTTCAATGAAGACATTTACTTAACACATCAACCGCCTCTCTAGTCCTTGTAGTTCTTGCTATGAAGTAGTATAGGGATGTACTGAATATTCGGTAATTATTGGGTATTCGGCCTGTTCTGCCAAAAATTCATGTATTTGGTATTCGGCCGAATACTGAATTTGGCTGAATAGTGATATTTGGTATATGGCCAAATAGTATTAAGATTTGTTGGTATTCGGCCGAGTGTTTTTTTCTAGTATATATTTATGCAATTGTGTTAATGTAAGAACGTTTAGCTAAGCATTTAGTTTTTGGTTTGAGAGGAGTTGTCTTCTGACATTCATAAAAGATGGAAAAATGGTCAAATACGTTTGATTTACACGTATTCGGCAAAGCATTCGGTTAAGTATTCGGCCGAATAATTTGGTATTCGGCTATTATTCAGCATAGGACCCAATAATTCAGTAGTCGGCCGAATATGTAAATTGTTTGGTGCTGAATATTCGGTACGCGGTAGTTTTAACTATTTGGTTGTAGACTATATTCGGAATTTGGTATTCGGTAGTGCTATAACGGTTATCTGTTTAAACGTTTAAACGAAAATTTACGTGTATACGTTTTTCTAGATTGCTAAACGATTAACCGAATCTGATTATTTACCTCACAACAGCACCAAGTTTTAATTCAATAAACGTTATTTTGTGACTTTATTTGGTAGTTAACGTTAAAACTACCAGAGTATTAGCTGCTTTCGCTGCATCCAAATTGTTCTGCAGCTGTAAAACCTGAACTTCCGGTTTTGGTGGTGAAATCGAAACCAGCTTCGGTTAGGCTTAAGTCGCGACGGGTTTTAACCGCGCTCACCAGAAACGTAGCGGGACACTGCAGAATGGATGAAATATTATCACCACGTAAGCCAATTAAACAATTAAAACTTTTTTTTAAACAATTGTCTACAAATTGTTCAAAACAACTAACCACTGGATGGTTAACAAAGAACATTTTGCCGGCCCCCAGCCAGGCCGGCTAAAAATGGTTTCTTTTGCTGCAGAAAGTACTGTACCTGGCAATTTTAGCATTGCTGTCCCAGTGATGCTGTTGGTTGCTTGAGACTTGAATGGCCGCCTCAGTTACCACACCGCGCGCGCGCACGGCGCGGCGCGGTCCTCCCATATAAGCTGGCGGCTACGAGGGCTCGCCATCTCTTTGTCTCACGGTGTTGTCAGAAGGTGACTCGTGAGAAAAGGCAGGGAGGGCCCTAAGGTATAGTACTTTCTACAGCAAAAGTAACCATTTTTAGCCGGCATGGCTGGGGGCCGGCAAAATGTTCTTTCTTTGCTGTGAAAGTACTGTACCAGGCAATTTTAGCATTGCCAGACTGACCTCGTCACGTACGGTGGCGGGCACCTTATGACAGAGTTCCCTGGGGGTTCTGAGGCGGGGAAGTGATCTAGACAAGGGAACCCCTGGAGAAGTGTTTTTTTTTTTTTTTTTAAGAAAATAGTTCCCTTGTGGTGAAAAAGTCTTCCACGGGAGGAATCAATTCACAAATCATCATCATTATTTTGAAGAAGAAGGAATCAGGTTACCTTAGTGTGAGGAGCTTCGGTAGATGAGGCCGGGAGTTCCTCTTCGGTGGAGTGGAGTTGAATCCCGGAGTGGAGGGGAAGAAGTGTCTTCTTGTTTAACTGAGTTGGAGAATATCGAGGTGTGCAGGACTCTCCAGAATGAGGTGATTTTTATCTCAACAGAATGAGTTGGTGGAAGGGTGGGGCAGGTGACGTAAGTCGAAAAGGGTGGCTTAAAAGAAGAGTAGAGAGATACAGAGAAAGGGTTCAAGGCCTGAAAGAGTTCCTCTTTTTTTTTTTGGAGAAAAGTATTATTTCTTTGTATGTTTAACGTCCCTTTCCTTATTTTTTTTTTTTTTGAAAAACATATGAAAGTAGCAGAAGGGAACCCGGCGTCACAAGGTCAATGTAAGAGGGTTCTAAATTTGGTATTTGAATTATGTCAATGAGAGTTAATGAAAGGGTGTGACGCCGGTAGGAGCCGAAAGTTAGTAGGGAGAAGGGTTGGAGCGCAACCCCAAGCAGTAATGGCGAGCTTTGGCTCTGCAAGGGGAGCAAGGAATATCCGAAGTGGGGGCGGAAGAAAGAGCCACCATGTTAGGAAGAGCCGGAAGAGAAAGGAGGCTATTGTCAAACTGCCAGATTGAATAAGAATGAAGATCGTGGGAGAGGGAGACAGAAGAAATGGCTTCCCAAGATCTGGCAATGTTGTTTTGGTGAAGGTCCTTGATGAGGGAAGGGTCAGAGGAAGGAGCAGAGATCCCTTCATCACGGAAAATAATGGGGTGGCAAGGAAGATTTGATAGGAGTCTGGGATCCGAAGGGGGTGTAAAACGAGCGGGGTGCACGAAAAGAGCGGGGCGGGGGAAGTTAGGGGCACACCTGTGGAGGTCATCGATGGGGTGCAGGATCCAGGTTGACGGTGTCATCGATGGGGAGGAGACTGTGGCTGGTTTGTGGCGAAGGGCATCAGCAAGAATGTTGTCAGTGAGTTTTTTGAGAAAAGACGAGTTCTCTGATTTGAGTTTGGAGATTTCAGAGGTGAGCTGCATGACCTGCGAATGCTGTTGAAAAATGACATCCTGAAGGTGCAGGAGGTAGGGCTTCACTTTATTTGCGTTGCGTTTAAACTGATTTTTTGCACGGGTGTTCAGACGGAGTTTGTGGCGAAGGGTGGATATGATTTTAAGGTGGTCCACCTCTACTGCCTCTTCGTGGTCCAATCCATATAAGGAAGATTCCTCTTGTGTTGGAGAAGTAACAGCGGTTTTGTCCGGCTGAGTCACGGCAGGGGTATGGGATGTCCCGGATCGTGCAGGGAAGTTTGCAAATGGGGAATCAGCGACAGCGTCGGAATGCTGGCCAGGAGAAAAAGGGGTTGCCGGGATTTCGACGGTGGCCCTCGAAGGAATTGCGAGATCGTCGACAAGCACAGTAGGTGGAGATGAGGGAGCGTCGATGAAAATGACCAGAGCGGGTTGTGGAGGATCAAGGGCGGGCGATGGCATGCTAGTTGCGCTGGCCGGAGTTGAGGAAGTGACGGTATGGGTCCAGGATTGCTGGGACAAAGGGGTTGAAGGAAAGTCTTTGTTCCCAGGGGTAGCCGGAATTGCAGTAACCGTAGAGGCAGGAGAGTGGGTGACACAAGAGCTGTCGGACTTGAATTTCTTTACCAAAACCTTATGGGCGGCTTCCTGCCTTTTCCTGGTAGCGGAGAGAGTTTGACGATGAGCAATGATTTGCCAATCCTTGAAGGGAATGGTCAAACAGATGTGACAGGGTCGATCATAGTAGCTGCATTTGCGATGGAATTGACACACTTGATGGGGGTCAAGACGGTTGGAGTTGAAGATCCCTGGACAATGGCACTTTCCTGGGTCATCGACGATTGGAGTGCGGCCGAAATAGATGTCCGGTTCGTCCGAGAAGGAAATCAGAAGTTTGGCTTTAACCATGGTAGATAAATTCAGTGAAAAACGTGGCAAAGAACAGCGATGATGGGAGCGCACGGAATGCTAAGTGGAAAGAAGTGCCCGGAGGTGGGAGGCGGGAAGAGGGAGGCGGCAAGGTGGCGCGCCTGGTGGCGGAAGCAGGAACGAGGGTGAAAGCAGCTTTCGTCCGGTGAGATCGTGGTTCACCGATGAGGGATAGTTTACGTGGTGGTGGCCGGCCAGGTGGTCGAGCAGAGGTGGGTGGGAAACAGGTACCTAGCGCTGAAACACGGCGTGAAGTGATGGAGCTTCAGGTGAGGGGAAGCGGGGTTAACCCCTCCTTCTCTTATGATAATTATTATTTTTTCTTAAAATAAGAAAAGGGTTTTCGACCGAGTCCGGAAAGTGGAGACCCGGAGAAAGGAGTCTTGATCGCGGAGACTTGTAGGTAGCAAGTGAAGAGGTGCACGGGAGGGGCGTTAGCCGTACGTCAACCCCCGGGAGGGGAGCAATCGGCTGAACGAAAGACGTGGCAGAGAACGGTCCTGAGAGGAAGGGAATGGCCGTCTTTCGGTGTTACGTGGGGTGGCGACGCCCTGCAGTCATGGAGAGAGGGGTGATCCCGGGCAACGGTGGTGCCATGGCCAAGGGCAGCGGAGGCGGGAAGGGTGGCCGTGGCGGCTGAAAGACGGCAGAGGCGATGGGAGCACCGTTACACAGCGGGTTACTAAATCGAGATCTTCGCCTGGATGGAGCGGTGGCGGGCGAAAGATGGTCATAGTGTAGAAGGGATTTCAGGCGCTGAAAGCGAGGAAGTAGAGGAGCCAAATTGACTGTACCGTCCCGGCTGTGGGCTGACGGAGACGGGCCGGAGGGCTGAAATCTGTTGTTGTGACGTGGCAAAAACGGTGAGAGAGCCGTAGTCATGGTTGTGGAGGGTGATCCGGTTTACGACGGATATCCCGAGGTCAGGCAAAGCGAGGGTTATAGCTGCCGGGGAGATTGGAAATATGATTTGATTACGACGACCCGGCTAAGGACTGATTGGGGATGGGCCAGAGGAGCGACGGGCTACGGCCAGAGGAGCGACGGGCTACTGCCGGAGCATGGCGGACGAAAGACGGCGAGGGGATTGAAGCGGAGGCCGTCGATGACGGGCCAATTCGGACGGGAGGAAGGTTGGGCCCTATTCCGGCACGGCGGCGAAGTCCCGATTTGGTGGATGAAGGCCGGTGAGAGGGTCCGGGCTTGGGTCGTTGGAGGGTGGTCCAGATTTGACGGACAATCCGAGTAGTCTTGGCGGGCAGGACTTCAGCTGGGTGGAAGCAGCCGGCTCGGCGGCGACGTCCCAGCTATGGACAGACTGGGACGGTCTGCGGAGCGGAAAGTTATCGCCGTGAGGAGTGGAGAGCTAATGGCGTGGCCTGGCGGACAAAAGACAGCGAGGGAGCTTGAGGCGGGCTGGCGATGGGCGGTCCAGACCATCGTGGCATCCTTAGGAGGTCTGGTGTGATGGAGTCTCCAACTTCATGAGGGAGACAGACGACAAATCCGGCTCGACGGCGACGTTCCAGCTATGGGCAGACTGGGACGGCCTGGGGAGCAGAAAGTGACTGCCGCGAGAAGCGGAGCTACTGCCGTGGCAGGCGGACGCAAGACGACGAGGAAGCCTGTGGACTGCGTGAGGGAGACAGACGACAATTCCGTCTCGACGGCGACGTCCCGGCTATGGGCAGACTGGGACGGCCTGGGGAGCGGATGGTGACTGCCGCGAGGAGCGGAGAGCTGCTGGCGTGGCAGGCGGACGAAAGACGACGAGGGAGCCATGCGGAGTTGATGATGGGCGGTGCAGACCACCGTGGCATCTTCGGGAGGTCTAGAGTGATGGAGTCTTCCAACTTTGTGAGGGAGACAGACGACAAAACCGGCTCGACGGCGACGTCCCAGCTATGGGCAGACTGGGACGGCCTGGGGAGCGGAAAATGACTGCCGCGAGGGGCGGAGAACTACTGGCGTGGTAGGCGGACGAAAGACGCCGAGGGAGACTGTGGCGGAGCAGATGATGGGTGGTTCGACCGTCGTAGAATCATCGGATGCTCTATTTTGATGGAGTCTTCAACTGCGTGAAGGAGACGGACGACAAATCCGCTCGACGGCGACGTCCCTGCTGAGCAGAGGGCTTGGTGCAGAGCAGACAGATTGAACGAGTTACGTCGAATCCCAGGGTCCGGAGAGACGGAGCCTTCAGCTGCGTGAGATAGGCTGACAACAATCCGGCCCGACGGCGACGTCCCAGCTATGGGCAGACTGGGACGGCCAGGGGGCAGAAAGCCAATGCCGTGACATGGCGGACGAAAGACAGCGAGGGAGCTTGGGGCGGAGCTGACGGTGGACTATCCAAGTCATCGCAACATCCTAGGGTCCGGCGGAGAGGGAGCGGCCAGCCATAGGCGTGGTTCGGCGTACGAAAGACGGCGGGAGCAGGGTAGAGGCTGTCGTTACATGGTGCGGCGCACCGCAGCAGTCCCCGGCTGAAAGAGTGGCCTTCAACTGCGCCCGGGAGGGGGCGGCGGCGTAAGTGGCGGGCGTGGAGAAGGAGACCGACATCCGGGCGGTAGCAGCGGACGAAAGACGGAGGAGAACCAACAGGACGAGCCGCAATGGCGGCTTGAGACAGAGATGGCGAGCCCTCGTAGCCGCCAGCTTATATGGGAGGACCGTGCCGCGCCGTGCGCGCGCGCACGGTGGGGTAACTGAGGCGGCCATTCAAGTCTCAAGCAACCAACAGCATCACTGGGACAGCAATGCTAAAACTGCCAGGTACAGTACTTTCACAGCAAAGAAAGCTAAATTCCAAAGCGTGCCGACTGATCCAAGATCGTAAAACAATCGCAAATGTGTGAGGATTTCCCGCGATTCCTGCTTAGTTTATTTTTTAAAATTAAGGCTATTGTTTAACATTTGTTTTGTTTCAGAATAAATACGATTTATTTACATAACGTGTGATTCGTGTTGCTTAAATTTTTTTTAATTAAATTAGTAAAACGTAGTTATTGAATTTTATGTTGACATTTTTTTTTTGTCTTAGTTTGTTGCGTTGTTGTTTTTAACGTTCGATTTTTCACGGTTTTCGGTTAACCGAACGTTTCATTAGGTCGTTTAAACGTTTAGCAAATTACACGGAAACTGCTAGCACTAGTATTCGGCAAGTTGTATTCGGTTGTGTATTCGGTGCATCCCGAAAGTAGTACATCCCATCGGATATTTTACGTCTGAAATTAGTACCTTTTAGCTTTGTCGATGTTCTTCACTATCAGGTCATGGTCCATGTAGAAAAGTCCAATTCTTATGTTGTGGAAAATTATGTCCAATCGGTGACCCAACGAAACAGTCTTGTCATATGTCTTCCGAAGAGCAGAGAGCGAGCCTTCCTAAAATTAAACACAGTTGATACATTAGGCTTTTTTTTAACCTTGGACACTGGGTTAAGCATTGGTTAAAAAATGTGAATTATGTGTATGGATACAAAAAAATATGGTCTGGTTCTTATTTTGTTTTGGGTCAACAACCAACAAACAGTTTCACCATCTTAAAAAAAATTTTCAAACTACGCCCCGCAAAATTCATGCCGTTATCTGAATTATCACCTGAATCTTGTGCTCCGTCTCGATTCCACTTTACGTTTCAACTTCTCGAATATTTTGAAAACTTCATTCTTCCTCATTATAAGTTAGACCCGTGACCTACGTGTAAAGGCATCAAGGGACATGACATCGTAACGCTCGCCTCCCAACGCTGGTTGTGGCATTGGGGCACAAACGTCGGTGTGTACTAGTCCGAGCTTTCTCTTGGCAGAGGTGTGCGATACTATCAAATTTCGAAACTGATACTTTCTTTGCATTGAAAAACGACATTTAGCCGGCCCTCCTACCTGCAGGCCGGCTGAAAATGGTTTCTTTTGCCTAAGGAAATATACATAACCTGTTAATTTTAGCATTAGTTCCTCGAACGTTGCTGTTTTCCTAGAGGTTTTTAGGTGTGTTGTAGCCGCCGCGTCGTAACCGATTGCACAGGCGCAACCTTCCTCTATAAAAGCGCTTTCGGGCTTTCGTTCATCATTATTTTTCCTCTCAATATGTCAGGCGGTGACTCAAGAGGGGAGGTAGGGCAGGTCCGGTTTTGCCTTAGGCAAAATAAACCATTTTCAGCCGTCATGGCTGAAGGGCTGGCAAAATGTCGTTTCTTATTGCCGCCAAGAAAACATACATAACCTGTTAATTTTAGCATTAACAGACCCCGACCTTGTCAAAGTTAGGTGGGGCTTGACGGACGCCCTAGGGTTACGAGCCGGCTTTCCCCAAAAAAGTTTTGTAAACTTCGCACTTTATTCAGATAATAGCAAACAGGATTTGGATCTCTTTCGTAAAATTTGGTGAACCTGAAAAGGGCCGTTTGTAAAGGTAAGGGTCTTGCTTCCGTCTTCTTGGAATGGACTTGCTTCTGCATCATTTCTGAGTGCTTAAGGGGGGTTGGATTACACATCTGGATGCGACGATGGGGCCCAGTCCATGTAGTCCATTGGCTTGCTTCGTCATTTCCCTAAGTAATGGTTTGTGAAGACGCAGCTGTTTCGCCACGATGCCTATGCTAAGATGTCTGCTATTGGAATGGAGCTGTGGAAACCCAAGACGTGGAGACCGCTCTTAACTTGTGTGCTGCGACTCTGATGCCAGCTTTGGCACGGTGATGTTGGAGTTCTCATAAGCATTTATGATTGAGACTTTGATCCAATGTGCTATGGTTGCTGCCGACGTTTCGCCGAAACTTCTTGCAATGGGTAAGAAAAGTTGGTTTGCGTGTTTTCCGTTCTCGTAATGTAGTGGGAAATTGCTCGTACAGGGCAGAGGTAACGTTCGGGTTTTCGTCCCACGATGTGGGATATAGAACTGGAATCGTGATTGGTTTTAATGGTTCGCAAAGGCATTGGGTCTTTGCACGAATGTCTGCTCTTGGTGTTAGGGTTACGAAAGTGAAGTCTGGTGTGAAAACGCAGTAGACTGGGTCTTCTGAGTGCTTGGATTTCGCTGCATCTGAGGCTGGCTGCGAGGGTCACGAGGAACTGTTATTTTGGTTAGGATGTTGATGGGGCTGTTGGCAAGAGTCTTGTATGGCTCCTTGCGAAAGGCCTCTAAGATGATGGAAAGGTCCCAGTCTGGGAAGTGACGTTTCGTGGTTGGTTTTTCTAATTCGAAGGACCTAATGAGTGATGAGATTTGACAATCGTCGAGAAATTTCAGGTTCCCGGCAGCTCTGAAGATGGTGTTGATAGCCGATCTGTAGACCATGATGGTTGAGCCCTTTAGGTCGTCGGAGAACACACTGTTGAAAAAGAACATTTTGCCGGCCCCCAGTCAGGTTGGCTAAAAATGGTTTCCTTTTTGCCTAAAACATACTTAACCTGATAATTTAGCATTACATTGTCCTCAATTAATGTCTCCCTGGAGGTTTTTAAGTTGCTTGTAGCCGTCTGCTTGCATGGCCCACTGCGCATGCGCAGCCCTCTCTATATAAGCGAGAACGTGGTTGGCCTCGGCATTTATTTTCCTCTCAATTTGTCAGGCGGTGACTCGAGAGGGGAGGTAGGGCGGGCTTAGGTTAAGTATGTTTTAGGCAAAAAAGAAACCCTTTTTAGCAGGCCTAGCTGGGGGCCGGCAAGACGTTCTTTCCTTGTTTGCCAAACATATTAACCTGATAATTTAGCATTATCAATAGACCTTGTCAAAACGTGGTGGCGGGCACCGATCTAACGGGGCGCCCCGGGATGCAAGCAGGCTCCCCCAAAATTTTTATTTTAGTTAAAATTTGCACTTTGTTCAGAACAGGATGATGAAGCAGGAACTTGGACTTTTTTCGTGGGATTTGGACCGTTGTTAAATGAGGGGTCTTGCTTCCTTCTGTGGCTGGCTTGTTTCCATCTGGGATGGCTTGTTTCAGCTTCGTTCTGATTGTGCTTAAGGGGGCTTGACCACCGTTCTGGCTGCGCCGATTGGTCCCAGCCGGTGTAGTCGTTTTCCTTATCTTGACATGTTCCTCCGGTAGTGGGAGGTGAATGTCGTTGAGTGACGTCAGGATGCGGCTTGTTGTAGAATTTCTTCTGTTGGGATGGCAGATCATGGCAACTGAAGTTTCCCCTGTTTGGAGGTCTATTGGTAGGAAAAGTTGATTTCTGCCTCTGCGGACGTCTCGTGTTGCGTTCTTGTGAGGTAGAAACGGAGCGTTGGATTAGGACATAGTAGACGTGCAGGCTTGTTACCTGTTAAGGTTGAGGGACTGGGAAGGTTATGGTTTTATGGTGGTTTGGATGGTTTCTGAGTTTTGGCTTGAAATCCTGTTCCTGGGTGAAGAGTTACTGTAGAGAAAATTGGGCTAAAGATACAGATGGCTGGGTTTGCTGATAGGGCTTGGATTTCAGAACAGCGGGCGTTGCGAGTGTGACGAGGAAGGCAGTTTTCCTGGTAAGGGGGATAGAGGGGCTGTCTTGCAATGGTTCGTGGGGTCTTCCATCAGGGATTTTACGATGGTTGACAAGTCCTAGTCTGTGACAAGTCTTCCCGTTACTGGGCGGAGAAGAGCAGAAGTTTGGTAATCATCGAGAAAGTTGATCTTGTCTGTTGTCTTGAATACCGAGTTTAGGACTGAGTGGCAAACAAGGATCGTTGAGCCTTTGAGTTTGTCGATGTCGAAAACGTCAGTGAAGAATCTTAAAAGTTCGGGTAGAGAGGATTGATTGAAATGATTGATTTTCTTTGTGAAACCCCAAAAAAACCAAGTGGGCCAGTGGCTGTATTCTGTTTGTTGGTGCTCTGGTAGCTTTGAAGTGATTCGGGTGGCATCATCTTTGATGAATTCCAGCCACAGGAGTTTGATGATAGTAGCCACGCGTGAAGGTTTAGACTGGGAAGGTTTGGGTGAAATTTCGAACTCTTTGTTGACACAGAAGATCTGGAAGAAGGGGGAGGGTTCTTGGAATGTCGATTAGGAGGGATGGTAGGTGTGGGAACCATGGTGCCGACAACCAGGGGGGAGCTGTTAGAAGGAGGCTTTGACTTTTTTCGGCTTTCCGAAGTAATTGTGGATTTCACGTAGACAATTTCATGCTCAAATTCAAAAACATCAAATCCTGAATATGCGAATCTTCGACAGGCTGCTGACTAAGGATGGAAAATTTAGTCAGTCTGTCTTCTTCAGGCCACCACAAGTAATTAATTTACAAAATTTACATTATTTACAATGTCCGACGTGCATCTACTGCTGTGGAAAGCATACGACGAACGCGACGCGACTCGTGGCCCTCCGCATTAACAATGCGGCTCAATGCCATTTTTTCGCAAGGCGCTCGCTCAGTTCCCTGCCGATGAGATGCTGAATTGAAGGATATGAGGGGCCTTGTAGGTTCATAAGCACTGAACCACGGGATATTTCGTGCTGGATTGCCAGTGATTCAAGGCCCCTCAAATGCACGTCCTTTCTGGAATTTGACTCAAGGAGTGTTTGTGTACGGCTCCAGGAAATCTTGTGCTGTGTGTCCATCACATGTGTGGCAATGCTGCTTGTTTCTGGTGTCGGCCATGTGTTGACTCACTCTTTAGTGGACCCCTTTTCTAGTCTCTCCTATATAAATGGCTGATCATCCTCACATTACACTCGATACACACACTCTGGTGAATTCTTAACTTTTTTCAGCTCGTCTTCCATGTCTTTCTTTTCTTGTGACCGGTATCTATTGTCACTGCTGCTCTTCTTCTTGTGGAGGATCATAGATTTAAGATTTTTACCATTTTTCAAAAATGTGCCAATTCCAAATTTTTTAAGCTCATGTTGTATAACATCACTAACTCCCTCAAGGTAGGTAACTCCCACTCGTTTTACTATTGGCACCCCGCCGGTGGTCTTCTTTTCACCACTTGCTCCCTCCTCATTTCTTTCTTCGGCCTCTCTCTTTCCAATTGCTCGGGCTTCTTTTATCAACCGATTCAGGAGTCCTCCTGGATATTTTAGTTCAACGAATCTTCCTTTGGTGGACAGTCCTTTATCGTGATTTGAAGTTTGTCCCAGTGCCAAATGTGCCGTGTGAGGTCACCCTAGCAAATTTGACAACTGATGTGCAGCTAATGTTGGATGGGTTTACGTTCGACCCAGTGGTGAAATTAAAATTACAGAAGCAAATTTTGGGAAAGCCGCCTAGGCTTAAAGCAAATATCACCAGGGCGGAGATAGAAGCTATAAGAAGTTTGAGGGAGAAAGATCACCTGACTATATGTAAGGCAGCTAAGGCCAACAAGACTGTCGTGATGGCAACAGAGGCCCATGATATGAGGGTGCTGGAAGATATTCGTGGGTCTGGAATGTACGAGAGCACGAAACAAAACATAGGAAACAGACCATTGAGTGACTGGTATTTGCGCTTGAAAGAGAGATGAGGGAGGGGCACATTTCGAAAGAGCAGTTCCTTGAATTGAAACCGAGCTTACCTCAGAGGCTGCCTACAATTTTTGCTCAAGTAAAAACTCAAAAAGCAGGTATGCCCTTAAGGTTAATAACATCAGCGAAGGGAGGCCCATCCCAGAAACTTGACTGGTTCCTGGCTAGTCGACTTAAGAAATATGTCCAAGCCAAGAGCAGAATTAAACATACAGATGAGCTGATAGGTGAGCTGAGAAACATGAGGGTGAATGAAGATGAGGTGATTGTGTCGTTTGATGTGATCAAACTTTTCCCGAGTCTGAGCCACAGATTGATGATGGAAATGTTGAAAGTTTCAGCCGAGCAGCAAGACATCCCAGAGGAAGAGTATGAGAAAGATCGAGCGTTGTTGCATGTGCTATTGTCACACATCCATGTGGAATTTCGCGGGCAGGTTTTTTGGAAGACGAAAGGGGCCCCCATGGGTTTCTCTAGCTCACCGATTCTGGCAGAGATGGTGCTGCAGCACCTAGACAGATACATCCTTGACAGTCAGGAGGGCCTTGAGTGGTGGAAAAGATTTGTAGATGATGTGCTGGCTGTAGTGAAAAATGACGTGGTAGAAAAGATGTTTGAGAGCCTGAATGGATGGCACATGGACCTACAATTCACTTGTGAGCAGGAAGCAGGAGAGTGCGACTAAAACGACAGGTTGATGGCACCGTCTCTTTCTCTCCATACTCGAAACCAACTACTACAGGCAGAGGGTTGCCATATAATTCGGGCCACCCAAAAGGGCAATTGATGAACGTGGCCAAGAATGAATTCATCAGAGTTGTGCGACACTCGAGCGCAAGGGAGCTAGCCGACGTGAACCTTCAGTCCACCAAAGGAAGATTCATTGAACTAAAATATCCAGGAGTACTCCTGAATCGGTTGATAAAAGAAGCCCGAGCAATTGGAAAGAGAGAGGCCGAAGAAAGAAATGAGGAGGGAGCAAGTGGTGAAAAGAAGACCACTGGTGGGGTGCCAATAGTAAAACGAGTGGAGTAAGTGATGGAGTAAGTGACGGAGTAAGTGATGTTATACAACATGAGCTTAGAAAATGTGGAATTGGCACATTTTTGAAAAATGGTAAAAATCTTAAATTGATGATCCTCCACAAAAAGAAGAGCAGCAGTGACAAGAGATACCGGTCACAAGAAAAGAAGGACATGGAAGACGAGCTGAAAAAAGTTAAGAATTCACCAGAGTGTGTGTATCGAGTGGAATGTGAGGATATGCCCAGCCATTTATATAGGAGAGACTAGAAAAGGGGTCCACTAAAGAGTGAGTCAACACATGGCCGACACCAGAAAAAAGGTAGTGACGAGCAGCATTGCCACACATGTGATGGACACACAGCACAAGATTGCTTGGAGCCGTACACAAACACTCCTCGAGTCAAATTCCAGAATGAACGTGCATTTGAGGGCCCTTGAATCACTGGCAATCCAGCACGAATATCCAGTGGTTCAGTGCTTATGAAGCTGCAAGGCCCCTCAAATCCTTCAATTCAGCATCTTATCGGCAGGGAACTGAGCGAGCGCCTTGCGAAAAAATGGCATTGAGCCGCCTTGTTAATGCGGAGGGCTACGAGTCGCGTCGCGTTCGTCGTATGTTTTCCACAACAGTAGATGCACGTCGGACATTGTAAAAATGTAAATTTTGTAAGTTAATTACTTGTGGTGGCCTGAAGAAGACAGGCGAACTAAATTTTCCATCCTTAGTCAGCAGACTGTCGAAAATTCGCAGATTCGCATATTCAGGATTTGATGTTTTTGAATTTGAGCGTGAAATTGTCTACATGAATATTTCGAACATTCAAAGTAAGATGGTTCGTTTTTTCAATTGTGGATTTGGGTTGGGCACGGTAGAGACGAGCTGCCAGAGGAGAAAATTACGTTCGTCTTGAGGTTTTGCTGTAAACGTGGGTTTTTAGCCATGAGTGAGACAAGTCTTGATGTTAAAAGTGACGGTTGTTCATTTTCACTCGTGACGTGGGGTTAGCCACGATTGAGACGTCAATCAGTGTGGACTGCCAGTTGTTTGGGTCCTCATTCGTGGTGTAGGGTTGGTCACGGTCGAGACGAGTGGCCTGAGATGGAGACGTTGTCTGACTTGAGAACTTCACTAAATTCGTGGGTTGTAGTCACGAATGAGACGAGCGTTGGTGTAGACAGCCATGGTCGTCTTAATCTTCACCCGAGAATGGGAGTCAGCCATGGTGGAGATTCTGGAAGAGGAGAGAGCGTCATCCGTTTTGACTCTTCACTCAAAACATGGGATTTAGCCATGTTTGAGACAAGCACCGCTGCGAGTTGCTACAGATGTTATGATTTCCGCACGAGACGTGGGGTAAGCCACGGTCGAGACAAGGTGCAAGAGGTGAAAAACCTCATCCGACCTGACTCTTCATTCTTCATTCTAATGGTTTTTAGCCACAGATGAGCCGAGAATCAGGGTGGACGGCAACTGTTGTCTTGATTTTACTCGAGACAAGCAGCCAAAGGAGGAGGCGGTCCTGTCTTGATTCTTCATTCAAAACGTGGGTTCTAACCACGAATGAGACAAGCATGAGTGTAGACAGCAGCGGTTGTCTTGATTTTTCTTAAGACATGGGGTCAGTCATGGTCGAGACAAGCACCAAGAGGTGCAAGCGGCTTCCGTCAATAGACCCAATTTAAGTCCCGAAATGAACACAAAGCCCAAACTGATCCCAAACTGGCCACAGCATACCCCAGTACCTGAGGTTTTCAAATGTTTGGTTCAGATTGGCCCTGGTTTGACCCCATGTTGATCCCAAATCGTGACCTGCAGGGCTCGAAATAAGTCGCGGCAGCCACGGCAATTGCCGTCAGTGGGCTTTGATCTGCCGTGAGAATCACTGATGCTCGGGGCAAACTTTGCCTTGGGCAATCAAACACGTTAAATAGCCTTTTTTTTTTACTCTTGAATGACCAAAATCCATCATGCTCAAAACAAAAAATACTCTTAAGAAATAAATAAAAACGTAGTTCCGATTTCTTTTCCTGCAACTGGTACGTGGAGCCTGTTTTTATTTTTTATTTATAGGTAGAGTCCGTCAACGTTGAGAGCATCCATACTCCCCTGTACCAAGCAGAATGCACTCGTCTAGCCAAGCAATGCTTTTGAGGTCAGCAGGCAGCAGACCAGCAACATTCATTCACCCGATCACGGCCGCATTTTGGACAGCGTTGTTGTCGGAAAACGTGTTGTTTTGAACATTGAAATCGTTGCGGAAACAAAGCTCATATAATTTTTATTTTTATTTAAAATGTAATGCTGAGTAGCTAAATAAAAATAAATAAACATTTATTTTTTTTAAATAAACAATAAAGGTTTTGCGCTATAGCTACTGTTTGTCCTTGTTTTTAGTTCAGAATAAAATTTAAACAGTAACTGTATGGTATTTTTTACCTCATTTTTACATTTGCCGTGAGGTAGGAAATTTTTGCCGCCAGCTGACAGTTGCTCGCAGCAAAGATTGCCGCAGGTTTCAATTTCTTATTTCGAGGCCTGGTGACCTGCATTTGCTCATTGATCCCAACAGGCCCCAAGATAGTCACAATTTGGGGCCTGTTAATTTTTAGACCCTGGATAGGGCCCAAAATGGTCACAAATCGTGACTTAACTAACTTGGTCCCAGTTTGACCCCACTTGGTCACAATTGGTGACCTAGAATATTCAGGCTTGGTCACAAGACCCCAACTTGGCCACGGTTTGGGGCTTTAACACCTAGACCCCAGTTTGACCCCCACTTGGCCACGATTTGGGACTTTTAGCAGCTAGACCCCCACTTGGTCACAATTGGTGACCAATAATATTCAGCCTTGGTCACAAGACCTCCACTTCGCCAAAATTTGGGGCTTTTTTAGCAGCTAGACCCCAGTTTGACCGCCACCTAGTCACAATTGGTGACCAATAATATTCAGCCTTGGTCACATGACCTTCACTTAGCCACGATTTGGGGCTGTTTTAGCAGCCAGACCCCAGTTTGACCCCACTTGGTCACAATTGGTGACCAATAATATTCAGCCTTGGTCACAAGACTTCCACTTGGCCACGGTTTGGGGCTTTAGCAGCTAAACCACTGTTTGACCCCACTTGATTACAAACTGTGACTTAAGAATATTACAATTGTTACACAAGTCTAAAAAAGTGAGTGTTATTTTCAAAACTTCTTGGAGTCAAGATGCCACACATTTATTTTTGCATGAGGGATCCTGACTACAACAAAAGAAATTCTGAATTGAGTAAACTGAAAAAAAAATTCAAGCCTTAAAAGTTCAAGGATCGTTCGAGTATTTTCATAAATCATAAACCTTAAAAGGTCACCTAAATGTTAAATTTTAAGTTTGCTGCTAACAATTAAAAAAAAATTATTTTATTGTTCAATTATTCAAATTTTGTATCTTTATTTTAGTTATAGAGTAACTAATTTTAGTTACCAGTTTGTTTAATTATAAATGTGTTGCACATACAAATGTTTGGAAGCTAACTCTTAATAAGTTCTTAAACGGAAGCCAAGTTCATTCTAATGTTGAGAATATCAAATTGCAACCCTTCCTTAATTTTGTGTAGATTTTATATATGTAAAAAATGGCTTCTAAAGTGTAATACAATTAATGCCAATTAATTATTTAAAACAAAGTCAAACCGTCCTTATCTTTACCAAAAATCAATAAATGGAAATGTAACATCCATAACTTTTAACCGGTAAGGAAACGTGCCTACATAAAATTTACTTACTAGAACAAAACATGTCAGTGCAGCAAGGGAAGATGGCAGAATAGGTAAGTGAAGGGTTAAGTACATAGTGCTAGTTTCAAGTGTGTGATGTGGTGTTATATACAGTGTAATAATGTAGCTTAAGTTGGCTTAGGAATGGTACCTAACATGAAAATAATATAACAGAATTCAAATACCAACTGTCACTTTTTCTTTTGTCTGGGATCAAGGGAAAAGCTGTGCCTTTTTTGGTCACATACTGGGATCAATTTAGGGCCAAAATAACTAGTCTTCTTGGCCCATTTTAGGTCCCAAACTGGGGTTAATTTCATTTGGGACAAATCAGCATTAGGCCCTTGATTGGTCACAACCCGGGGTCTAAAACGGGTAATTCAAAAAATCTGCTGAACTGTGGATTTTTGTTGGTCACGAATTGGGGCCAAAGATTAGGTCACAAAGCCCTGAATTGGTCCCGTACGTTTCAATAGGGGGTCTAGTTGGAACCAACTGTGGGGTATACTGTTGACCTCTCCCGTGACCAAATATTTCTGTAAGGGTCAAAACGTGGGTTTTAGCCACGAGTGAGACGAGTAGCAGTAGACAGCAACTGTTGTCTTGACTTTCGCTCGAGACATGGGGTCAGCCACGGTCGACACAAGCCGCAAGAGGTGCAATCGGCTTCCGTCTTGGATCTTCACTCAAAACGTGGATTTTAGTCACAAGTAAGACGAGCAGCAGTAGAGAGCAACTGATGGCTTGATATTAGTTTGAGGCGTGGGTTCAGCCATGGTCGAGCCAAGTGGCAAGAGGTGCAAACGGCTTCCGTTTTGGATCTTCACTAAAAACTTAAATTTTGGATGAGGGGGTTAAAATTAGTTTCTATCGTCTTACGAAAATTTATACTACCTGTAAATTTGATTGCATTCAGTTCCTGAGTGCTCTTTAGTTGCTTGAGGTTTTTTCGCTCTCCAGATACGACCAGTGCGCAACCCCACTGCGCATGAGTCAATGCGCAGCCCTCCTATAAAACATGACCGGCGCAGCGGATGGTCATCGCTTTCCTCTCGATGTGTCAACCATGATGGTGGCTCAAGAGGGGAGGTAGGGTGGGTATTTACAGGTAGTATAAATTTTCGTAAGACGATAGAAACTAATTTTAACCACCCCAAAATTTAAGTTTCTAGTCGTCGGTAGAAAATTTCTACTACCTGTAAGTTTGATTGCATTTACAGTAGACCTCGTCAATATAGGTGGCGGGCACCATCATGGCGAGTTACCCCGGGTTGCGTACTGGTTCCCCCAAAAGTTAAACGAAAACTTTGCACTTTATTAAGATAAAAACAGAAATAGTCATATTGGATCTCTTTCTTAAAATGTGGTGGCCCTGAAAAGGGCAGTTTGTTTGACGGGTCTAGCATCCGTTTGCAGGGGTCATCGACTTGCTTCCGTCTTTGGTGGTCTTCGTTCCTGTTGCAAAGTGCTTAAGGGGGGTTGACTACACTTCTGGCAGTTACAATGGAGCCACGGCGGTGTAGATCTCCTTCCTGTCTTGTCATGTCACGGAAGTAGTGGCTGGTGAAGACAGTTTGGCTTCTCCAAGAAGTGGCTTGAAGGATTTCAGCGATGGAGACATGGTTGTAAAAAGCCCAGGAGGTTGAAAGTGCCCTTAGTTCGTGTGCAGTAACTTTGATGTTGTTGTCGGTGCAACTGATGCTTTCATCTTCGTAGGCTCTAGTGATTGCCGTTTTGATCCAGTTGGATATCATGGCGGGTGATGTTACGTTGGTCCTTTTGGTGAAGGGTAGGAATAATTAATTGTAAACGACCACGTCGGCATTCGGGGTCCGCTGTTCGTTTGATGTAATATCGGAGTGCTCGGACTGGACAAAGTGTTCTTTCCGGTTTTTCGTTGTAGATGTTTGTTAATGCTGGAATGATTATTGGTTGGGAGGATTCGGAAGGTTTTTGAGTTTTGGCACGGAAGTCAGGTCGCGGTCTGAGGTGGATAAATCTGGAGTTGTCAAAGAAGAAGCAGTAGGCTGGGTCTTTCGCTAGTGCGTAGACTTGCTGCAAGAGATGTGAGGAATACAGTTTTCCGGGTTAAGTGATTAATGTGGCAGGTTTGAATAGGTTCATACCGTTCCCTGGTTAGAGATTCTAAGACCAGAGGGAGATCCCATCTTGGGAATTTCTGATGAACGGAGGGACGTTCGTTTTCGTAGGATCTGAGGAGGAAGTGATCCGGTAATCTTCAAGAAGGTGTCGATTTCCTGCGGCTTTAAAAACGGTGTTTAGTGCGGATCAGTAGACCAGAATGGTGGATCCTTTAAGGTTGTCTTTGAAGAGGTCATCGAAAAATGCTAAGAGTTGTTGAATAGGGGGATGGATTGGATTAACTTTCTTTCGCTTACACCAATGAAACCATCGTTCCCAGTGTCCGTTATATAATCTGTTAGTTGAATTTCGTAGAGCCTTGCTGGCGATTCTGGTTGCCTGTTCTTCAAAAATTCCAGCCTCTTTGATGAGTTTGATGATAGTAGCCACCCGTGCAGATGTAAGGTCTTGGAGTTCGGGTGGAATTTGGTTCCTTTCTGTTGTGAGAGGAGGTCTGGGCAGTGTGGAAGTTTCCTTGGGAGATCTATGAGGAGGTTCAGAAGTTGAGGGAACCACGGGGCTGCAGGCCAGTTCGGTGTAATCAGTAGGAAGGTCCCAGGAGTCTGTTCGATCTTCGTGAGAATGGTTGGGAGAAGTTTGAAGGGTGGGAAGAGGTAGGCATAAAGGTTCTTCCACGGGAAGGTTAGAGCGTCGACGGCGCAGGCTTTGTTGTCCGGAATCGGGCTGATAAACTGGGGAAGTTTGGCATTGTGCCTCGTGGCGAACAGGTCGATCATGGGTTTCCCCCAGATGTTGAAGAGATATTCGCAAATTGATGTCTTTAGGGTCCATTCCCCTGAAGGTGGCTTGTTGCGAGATAGGGCATCCGCAATAACATTCCGGTTTCCTGGAATATGGAGAGATTTAATGGATGTGTTGAGTTCCTGGCAAAGTTGGAAGATGGCAGAGGTGATCTGGTGTAGGATTCGAGAACGAGTTCCGCCTTCCTTGCGAATGTAGGCAACAGCGGTTGTGTTGTCTGCCTGGACTTGAACTATTTTGTTTGCTACAAGGTGCCGAAAATGGTCGAGGGCGTCGTAGATGGCTTTCATTTGAGAATGTTGATGTGATCCGAAGTGTTTGGGGGCCAGATGCCGGCAATCTCGTGATCCAGGAGGTGGGCACCCCATCCTGTTAAGGAGGCATCCGTGAGAAGCAGGAGGTCTGGGGTGGGTTCGTGGAGGGGTACGGTTTTGGCGAGGTTGGCTTCGTTCATCCACCATCGTAGGCATTCCCATGGGAACTCTTCGTTCGTTGGTAGGGTTGTCCTGGCCCAGTGGTCGATTCGGTAATGGTGGAAGGGGCGAGTCATCCACCTGCCGTACGGGAGGAGGTTTGCCATGGAATCGAGTTTTCCGATGAAGGAGTTCAGAGTTCTGAGAGAGTGGGATGGTGACTTCAGTAGTTCCCGTCCGTGTAAAAGTAGGTCGGTTTTCCGTTCTGATGAGGGAGTGACAGTGCTTTTGATTAGGTCGAAATCTACTCCTAGGAAGGTGAAATGTTGGGAAGGTGTTAGTCTTGACTTCTTCCAGTTGATCCCCAATCCAAGGCTGTGCAGGAATCGGATTGTGAACATCCTGTTTCGAATGAGTTGTTGGGGATTTGGGTTGTTGAGGAGCCAATCGTCTAGGAAGGCGTTGGCAGTGATTTGGTGGCGATGGAGGTGGCCGAGAACGGGTTTCAGGACGGATGTGAAGATTCGGGGAGCGGCATTTAGTCCAAATGGTAGAGTTTGGAATTCATAAACTGTTTCTTGATAGAGAAAACGAAAGTAGTGAAGAGATGCCGGGTGAAGTGGGATGTGAAGGTAGGCATCTTCCAGGTCTATTGAGATGGTCCAATCCATGCTCCTTAGGGAGAGTCGGATGGTTTCGAGAGTTTCCATTTTGAAGTGGTTGTTGTGCATGAATTGATTCAGCGGCTTTAGGTTGAAGATCATTCTGTTTCCGCCCGACTTCTTTGGTCTGAGGAAGATGAAGCTGTAAAACAAGGTTTGGAGAGATCTGGGCAGATGCGAATGGCTTCCTTTGCGAGAAGGGTATCGATTTCTTAAGTGAGGGTATCTGAAGGTTTTGTTGCGAATTCCCAGGTAGGAGAAGTTCGAAGGTGGGGATTGTTTGTGAATGAAGGATGAAAGCCATGAGAGATTATGGATAGGACTGTAGTGTCGGACGTGATGCGTTTCCAGGTTTGTTTGAAGAACCGGAGTCGACCGCCTACGGGTCTGTAGTGGGTGTAGTCATTGGCGTCGATGGGATTTGCTTCTGGAAGAAGATGCGGAATATCTGCTGGGATTGCCCGGTGTGGAGCCCCGTTGTGTCCTTTTGTTGGTTTGGTTGTTTCTGCGTTTAAAGGGTTGGTTGCTGCTACGAAAGGAGTGCGAATTGTCGTAGGAAGGTTTGGGCCGAGTTTTGGCTGACTGTTGTGGAGGAGGGGCGGCCGTGTCAAGGCTGTGTTGAGCTTTCCGAAAGGGGAGGCTAGTAGTTGGTTTAGGTTTAGGTTTTCGAGAAATGTCCAGATGAGGTGCCAAAGTTGGGACTAATCCTCTGAAGAGTGTCTCAGTTTCGTGAAGAGGAAGGTTGCGGAGGACATGCTTGGTTGAGGTGTTCAAGTTAGTCGTGGTGCCAAGAGCGATGTCCCGTAGAAGTAAGGTAGAGTTAAATAGAGACCTGGTGAACCAGTTGAAACTGCGAAAGGTGGCGAAGAACATCTTCTTGAACAGTTCAGAGATCAGCAGATGGAGGTGTTTGATGTCACGATCGCTAGATTCAACTGCGAGTCTCTCGCATAAGGCGTTAATGGCAGTTGCAAGGACGTCAGCTTGGGAGGCGGCACGAAGGCCAAGGCGAAGGAGTCTGTCGTTTTCTTTAAGAACAGCAGTGGGAATTACGGCACGTTTCGGAATGAACATGGCGGTTCCGAAATCCATCTTAGCTTCGGTCGCAAGGAATTCAGATTTATGATAGGTTTCAAACAGCCTTGGGTTTGCAGCGCCATCGCCGGAGGATTGGAAAAACCATGATTCACGGCCAGGGCGAGGAGGTGGTGGTTCTTTGTCTAATTGCAAGGGTTCTCCTTTGCCTAATAAGGATCCGCCGTTCCTGAGTAAGGTGGTAAGAAGTGTAGTGGATTGGCCGATACAGGCACGTTGTTTGTTGTTTCTTTCCATGAGTCCAAAGCCAAAACCTGTTGTAAGCCCTCGGTTTACCGTAGAAGCAGGGGTCGGGTCGGGCTTATAGAGGTAGTTGTCCGGGATGATGGCTTCCACAGCTTTGAGAAGGTCAAAAATCGGTATGGTTGAAGAATCAGTGTCGCCTTGAAGGGAGTCGTCATATGGGTCAAGTGGTTGACGCTCGAAGCTTACTTGTGGTTGATTGCGGTGGTGTGCGGTAAGAACAGTCGCTGAGTCAAGGCTGTCATCAGGATGCAGGACAGCATTGAGCAGGGTCTGAAGGTCAAGTGAAGAGGAAATGCGTCTTTTCTTACTTGATAGGGTGAAGTAGGGACGGGTGATTTCCGCTTTTGAGAGTTCTTGTCAGAGGATGTAATCCAGTCACGAACATAAGAAGCTTTATGCGTGGAGGGAGCGGGGTTGGATTCAGTCTTGTATGAAAATTCCTTCTTTGCACGGTGTAAGAGGCGATGGATTTCATCTGGGGAGAGTACATCATGACGACGACTAGGTTGACGTGAGGCAACAGATGAGTGATCCAAAGGTCTGTGGTCATGTAGTGAGGGTTCAGGGGAAGAAGACAATGATGATTGTAGACGTTGGCCACATGGAACGGGGGAAGCAGTAGAGACGAGTGGAGCAGCAGACATTGATGGTTGTGTGGGTGATGGTAAAACAACGATGCTGGGGTCAACAGGGGCAGGGCTACCGGAGGCGATGGGCAAGGGCGAACAGGAGGGTCCATTATGTTTTGGCGAAAGTTTAGTGAAGTTCGCACGTCCGGTGAAGGCTTGTTGCGTTCGGCGAAGGTCGTGCGTTCGGCGAAAGTTGTGCTCACGTTCGGCGAAGGCTTGCTTGTGTTCGGCGAAAGTTGAGCGTTCGGCGAAGGCTTGATGCGTTCGGCAAAGATCGTGTATGCGTTCGGCGAAAGTTGAGCGTTCAGTGAAGGCTTGCTACGTTCGGCGAAAGCTTGTCCGTTCGGCGAAAGGGTGTTCGGCGAAGGTCAGCTTGATGGTGAAGTTCCTCTTCCCTTGAACTTGTGGTGAAGGTTGGGGAAGGTCTTCCTTGCTTGGATGAGTTCGGCGTGGCTTGGGGCTTTCGGCGAACGTCGGGCACTTTCGGTGGGCTGATGTAGCTGAAGAGGAGATCCGTCTTCGACGAGAGCTTGAGGAAAGTGATGGCCATCCGCTGCGCCGGTCACATTTTATAGGAGGGCTGCGCATTGACGCATGCGCAGTGGGGTTGCGCACTGGTCGTATCTGGAGAGTGGAAAAACCTCAAGCAACTAAAGAGCACTCAGGAACTGAATGCAATCAAATTTACAGGTAGTAGAAATTTTCTACCGACGACTAGAAACATGGGTTTTAGCCACGAGTGAGACGAGCAGCAGTAGACATCAACTGTTGGCTTGATATTCGTTCCAGACGTTGGGTTAGCCATGGTCGAGACAAGCAGCAAGGGGTGCAAATGTCTTCCGTCTTGGATCTTCACTCAAGACGTGGGTTTTAGCCACGAGTGAGACGAGCAGTAGTGGACAGCAACTGTTGGTTTGATTTTCGTTGAGACGTGGGGTCCCACGGTGAAGATAAGCAGCAAGAGGTGCAAATGGCTTCGCCTTGGTTTACTCAAAGCGTGGGTTTTAGCCACGAATGAGATGAGCTGCAATGGACAGCAACTGTTGTCTTGATTTTCACCCGAGACTTAAAGTTCCACGGAGGGCTGATGGCAGTCACCGAGGTATGCGCTTGCTTTGATTTGCTGTTGAGGATGGGAAAGGTGGCGGAACGAGCAGGACGTCTCCCGGCGGAAATACATTCTATAGGCGGCGATATGGCCAACCCGGGCTACGCCGGGCGCCCGGCGGTCGACGTGGACGGATGGCGAAGCGGCAGGGAAGAACGCGGCACCCTTGGGCGGAGTGATACGCGAAAGAGAGGCGGGATGCAAGACATCGTGGCAACAGCCGACGTGAAGGAGATGAGCGAAAGGTACTAATCCTAAAGCCTGAGTGCAAGGCGTGCGACGAGGCGACGGCGTGAGGAAAAAGATGGTCAAAGGACGAGTAGGCCGTAAGGAAAGCCCACGGGGTGGTGATGGTTGTCGTGAATTAACCCGTAGGTCGTTGGGGGCCGGGATAGAGTGCGAGGTCACATGAAGCAAGAAACTGTTTGCCGTTGGCGACGTAGGCGAGCTGGACAAGGGCGGTCACCCAGCGGTCGTCAAGCGGTTGAAGTCAGGAGCGCCAATCCGTAAGTGGGGTGATGAGCAAAAATAGAACACTAGTGAGCACCGGCAGGGCAGGACAGGAAATCCTCGGGTTCAGAGTAGCAGAAGAACTGTTGACGGGATGCCAGCTTGAGACAAGGATATCAGCGATCACTTCGGAAGCGATGACCGTCGGGATGGCGGCAACCGTCTTGAAGCGGAAAGCCCTTCGTTGATACCAATATAGGGATCCCGGACTAAGCCGGTCGATCAGCAGACGACGCGGGCAGCAGCGGAAAAGCAGTTCATAGTACAGCCGTGATGGTGATGGGCGAAAGGCATGAGCGAAAGAAGAGTGCTTGGCTTGCCGTCGATCCTCTTCCAAGGCCGAGAGAACGAGAGGAAGTGGAGTGGCTTGGCCGTCTTAAAGCGGAGAGTCATCTTCTTTGTTGGCGACGTAAGCAACGACGTAGGCAACTTGGTGTAAGCTGGCCGTCCCACGGTCGATGTAGGCGGGCAGTGGTGAAGCAGATAAAACATGGCCGTGACTGCTGGGCGCTTGAGCGGTCTGGCTTGTTGTGCTAACGGGAGTCTGTGCATCGGTGTTGCCCGAAAGAAGGTTTGAATGCATGTGTTTCTTAGTGACGGAATCAGAGGTGCGCGAAAGGTATATGGCTTTCAAGAGTTACAGTCGACGCGACCCAGTCATGCGTGTTGGCCCGGCGTGCGGATGAGGTACATGACGAAGACGGGCTTGCCGGAGTTTCCGTTTGGCGTCTCGTGAAAGATCGGGAGTCGGCGGATAAGTTGGCCGTTTGCAAAGGAGAATCTTCTCCGTCGTTGACAACATGAACGTCCCGGTCCAAGCCGGGCGTGCAGCGGTTGTCGCGGACGGTTGGGGCAGCAGCTAGAGGGAGCACAGCATCCGAGGTCGGAGGGATGAGCGAAAGGACGGCTTCTATCGTGAGGAGATGCGCGAAAGGAGGAAGACGAGGTGACACGTAGGAACCTCTGGAGGAAAATAAATGGCAAGACCAACCACGTTCTCGCTTATATAGAGAGGGCTGTGCATGTGCAGTGGGTCATGCAAGCAGGCGGCTACAAGCAAGTTAAAAACCTCCAGGGAGACATTAATTGAGGACAATGTAATGCTAAATTATCAGGTTAATATGTGTGGCAAACAAAGAAACTTTAGTAGTTTTGCAATAGGGGGGTCGACAGGATTGATTTGCTGTCTGTCACACCAATGCAACCATCTTGTCCCGTGACTGTCGTAGATTATGTTTGTTGAGGATCTGATGGCTTTGCTTGTGATGCGAGATGCTTCATTGTCATGTCGAATGCCAGCTTCTTGAGGAGTTTGATTATAGTAGCCACACGTGCTGGAGATGAGTGCTGAGGTTTGGGTGGAATTTGACCCCTTTTTGTTGAAACAGTAGATCATGTGTTTGAGGAAAATTTCTGGGTGTGTCTACTAGGAGCATTAAAAGGTGAGGGAACCAGACTACAGCGCTATCAAAACACCTTGAAGGTAAAGAACTTGGGTTTCACTTGTGGTGATTGTTGTTGGGTCTAACCTTGTTAATGCTATTTCGAGCCCCACCGCCAATTTTGAAACAATGTCAGCGCCCACTACATGCGTTGAGCGCGAGTGAGATGTCAGTTCAAATAGCGAAATCGAATCCGAAACTGAATCCGACACTGTCAGCGTTGCAGAGCAGCCTAACTCCAGTGTTGTGAATTGTATGAATCGTGTTGAGGATGCGGGAAGGGGAACGATCTTTAATGATCATCAAGCAATTCTGAAACCACACCCATTTATTGTGAATCTTTCTTCCAGAGCCCTTGAACCAGTTGAAATTGCATTTTGGTAGTTGGATTTGAAATTCATCCCAATCTGGCCTGATCGCCTTGCGAACTTTGTAGCTGATGTTTAAGTGATTTTTGAGAAATATTCTCTCCCAACGGCTGCAGTATGGAAACTGAGGAAGAGTATTTGTGATTCGAAACATTTAATGCCTGAGCAGAATGTGAGCAATCAACAATTGCAAGCCCTTCGTAAGCTCAAGTATGAAAGATCAGTCGTCGTTACGCGAGCTAACAAGGCGTACCTCAGTGTTGTTCTCAAAACGGCTGAATATGTTGCCAAGCTTTACTAAGAACTGGATAAACCTCGCCTGTATAAGAAATTGCACTTTGAACTTGGCCAATTGATGCACTCCAATCTTTGCGATCTTATCTCTGCACTAAAGGAAGAAGGTCTTCTCAGTGAAGAATTGACTAAAAAACTCAAACCCAAACCGGACTCAACTGTCCCCACAGTCTTCGGCCAAGTCAAGGTACACAAGCCAGGCTTCCCACTACGTATGATCACTGCTGCTAAGGGTGGACCAGCCCAACAGATTGGCTGGTTGGTTTCTTGCACCAAGGCTCAAAAAGTATGTGTGGGGGACGCATGCCATTCTAAACACCCAGGACTTCTTAAAGAAGATTCGCGAAATCAAGTTAGAGTCTGATGAAATCCTCGTCTCCTATGACGTCGTTGCCTTATTTCCCAGTTTGACGCATCGACTGATTCCGCTGAATTTGTTGAAGCTGCTAAGAAAGTAAAAGCCCGAAGGACTGAGTATCTTTTAGATAGGAGACTTTTCAAAGCATTGTTCATGAACATTTTTGTTGTTTTCCAAGGAGAACCTACCAACCTACAACAAGTTGCTGGCACCCCAATGGGGTACAGCTCTTCCCTTATCATTGCAGAAATCGTCCTCCAATTTCTTGATGCCCACATTCTTGACACACATCCATCCATCAAAGTGTGGGAGCATTGGGTCAACGACACCTTTTCCACCCTTCGGAAAGAAAAAAAACGGATGCTGTTGAGCGCACCTTGAATGAGTGGACGCAAGACCTTTCCTTACCTCCGAGGTTGAAACTGAGAAGAAACTTCCATTGCTTGATACCATGATGAAGAGAGGAACTCAAGTGGATCTCCTGTGGTACCCATATGAAAAGCCCACTCAGACTGAGAGAGGCATCCACTTCAGCTCAGGACACCCAAATTCTCAATTGTTGTCTATTCTAAGGGGTGAGATGCGCCGCCGTCAATACCGTTTGGTGGCGAGGGACCCTGGGAGGGAGTGCTTCGACAAAGCTAACACGAAATTTCTTAAGCTGGGATATCCAGCCAAGAAGGTAAATGGTGCCATCAGAGAAGTCATCAAGGTAAAAGACCCCCCCCCCCCTGGCGCTGAAGCAAAAACCATCCAAAGCTGACCGGCCCAGTGAAGTGGTTACGTTCATGCCAAAACAGAGAGAATTTGTCCGTACAGCCCTCAACCAACTTGGTGTTCAGTGCTTGTTCCGTAATCCACCGAATGTGAAGGACTACCTCAAAAAGAGAAATTTTCAATTTGAGCAGCACACGGCGAGTGACCAACTGACACCCACGGCTACACCTACCCAGAAGGTCCCGTCACCATCCACGAGCGCTGCTGGGCCAGTGACCTCACTAGCCCCTCCATAACATTGCTACAGCATGAGAACCAAGACCGACGAATCCAACGACAAACCCAACGATTGCCTTAAGTCCTCATCGGCCACTCACCTCGCTGAAACTCAATCTTCAGCTACCAAGATCGCGGAACCCCCTGTGCGACTGCCCAACCAAGTCTGCTGTCTACTAGGTAGCCTGCAAAGGCTGCCCAAAGGAATATGTGGGAGAAACTAAACGTAGAGTTAGCAAAAGGGTCTCTTAACATCTGCAAGCAACAGCAAAAGGAGAAATAAAAAAAAGAGCGCCATCGTAGCACAGAGTTAAAACTGAGAACACCATTGACTGGGAAAACACTCGAGCATTGCAGCATTTAAACTCCTCTGATGAAAATCCCTTGCGAGCAATTGAGTCCCTGTCAATTTCAAACTGCCGTGAGAATAAAATCCCTTTGTTGAATGGAATTCCTGTCCGAAAATAATGCAGTACACTGCACCTTATCTAGTACACCAACTTGAAGCACAGTAATACACCACAGGGAGAGGTCCAGTCAACACAGTGAGCTGTCCAAGCAAATGCTCGAGCTAATCCCACTGGGATCGTACGCCGAATTCAAATTTGTGAACGATTGTACAGTTGCTTGCAAGTTTCCTAGGCTTGGCCTGAAGAAGGTGCCAGATCTCAGCCATTGAAAATTCGCATGTAAATAACCACTTACATGGAACTTTTGGTATTGCGTGAACTGTTTGTGTAAGTAATTTCCGTTAAACCAAAGTAAATTCGACGATGTCAATCTTCATGATGGTTTTCGTAATAGAAAGCTATGGGTGGGTCACTACTGTGGGATTGGAGTTCACTGAAAATAACAAGATGCACTGCTGTCCACTAAAATGTACATGTACCTAAGGTTGCCACTAAGGTAGGGTTAATGGGAATAATTTATTTTAAAGTTTGCTATTATAAGCAAAAGGGCAAAGATTAAATGCTCCAGCTTTTTTAATTGTAATGCTAAAACACATTGTAGGTTTTTGGGGCGTTACTTAAATGCAGCTGCAAATTAATGAGGGTAGTCAACATTTTCATAAAAACAGAGATTGTGTAACAAGGTCTCGTATCAGACACCCTTGGTGAGTCCACCTTGACACCAGTGATCAAAAACCTGAGGGCAGAAAATCTTCGTTTCACAACGAACACTTTTTTTTTTTGGCACACCAGCACTAAAAAGACCTCGCAATTCAACTTTGAATAGCTCCCTGGATAATGAATCAATTCGACCAATTTCTTCAGCCCTTAATAGCCCTACACGTCTGCTTCAATTCTACAGTAACAGATCATCATAGTTCATCTTTAATAATAAACTGCAGCCATTTGAAAAATTGCCCAAACTGAGCCGCAGCGAACGCAACTTCCGGTCGCCGTTATCCAAAACTATGTAAATTTTGTAATCTATTCATAGAATTTCTTTGAGGCATAAAATCGAAAGACACTAGCTTAGTTGTGCAATAGGAAGGGCTGTCAGTCGGCACTTAACCTCACATAAATGTATGGATACACACTTAAAACTTTTTTTTTTATTTGTATTTCGAGTGGACTTTTAATATTTATGAAAAATGTCCGACCACAAATTTCACTTGTCTGCTTCTGCAAACAACTTAAAACTAACCTAAATGAGTTATATCATTATTTATTACTAAGCTGGTAAATTTAATCTTTAATTTTGTGCACAATTGCACCTTAGTAAACTTAATTTCTTGCCATGAACCCTACGGGAGCACTTCGTGCATCTTAGTATTATTTTACCGGACACAGTTTTTATTATGTGTTTTATTGCTTTAAATCTCTTTACCAAAACTCCGACCGTAGCTACCATCCTAATGTCAATAGTAACTAGCTTATCCTTCTATTAATGCAGTTAAACTGAGCATATCTTCAATTAAATTCAGTTTAAAAGGCTTTTCACTTTATTAATCAAGTTAAAACTCGAATTGCACCTTCTTTAACAAGCTTTGTATCCTTCAAAGCTGCTCCAAACAATCCGTTTGCCAAACCGCCAGCTCCTCCCACTTTCCATTGTTCTCTCGGCACTCAGCCAATCAGGAGGGCATAGCTCTCCTCGGCATCCGTGCTTGGTCTGGCTGGATCCTCCCTGCTAGCATAAAAACCCCAAGCAGCTCTCAATCCTTATCACAGCTTAGAAATCTCAAAGCTAGAGGTAGCTACGCCGGCCGGGAGTGGAGATGTCACGGTCCGATTGTTGCCATGCCAGGCAAAGGTAGTATTTCGTATGCAACTTAGTTTAGCTTTCAAAATTTATTTTTTGAACTCTTATTTCAAAAGTTTATTATAGTTTAAACTTAACTTAAATCTCTAGCCTTTCAAAGTAAATTATGGTGAGTTAAGCCATCGGCATTTTAGGACTTTAACAACCTTAACGTAAGGGCTCACGGTCCCTTCCTAAAAACCAGGTATCTTATTACCCTTTTCATTAAAAGTTAAAACCCAATGTCAACAAAGGCCATTGGGTCAATTAGATTTGCAGAAGCATAGTACTTCATGGAGCGTACATCCTTTTTCTAATGTGAATTCCGATGGGGACGGTTTGATCTTTTGGGAGTACCATTTGAAAAATAACTAAGGTCTACTATTATAAGTCAGCCAAGGTTGTTTGTAATTTAGAGGGCTCTTTTGCGTAAATTCCCTTGCCTAAACCACTGTTTCAATTTGACATTTATTATGAACGAAATGTAAGTTCAAGTGCACGAATTTAACTGGAAATTCTCGAAACATGCTTTAATCTAAAGCTAAACTTTTTGTATACAGTATTCCAAATGTAACCTTTAACATGTTTGTTTAAAATAAAACCAGGAATTTTAAACGCCAGTTGGTTTACTAGTTCGATAATTGCTGGAAGTTAACATTTAGACAATTCTCTACAATTTAACTTAGCCTAGCTCTTTTCCCACCTTGGTGGCAGCGTTACCCACTTTTTATTGCTAGTTAGGCCTATTAAATAGGACGTCAAAGCTCCATTTCCCATGCCGGAACTGTAGCAATTGTGCTGTTTTACCGCTAAAAGTACAAAAAGTCACCCAAGAGTAAAAATAAGCAAGACCCAGTTCCACCAGATGTCGGCGATGTTACAAGCACCTCAGCCGTCGTAGCATCCGCCGCTACAATTACAATTTTCCTAAAGTTCGACAATTTTCACAGAAATTCTCCAAATTGAATAATATGGCATCAGTATCTCTTCACATGCTTCAAAATAGCAATCTTTCTTAGTTAGTCAGCTTCAAAAAAAAAAGTCAGTTTTCCCGACGATCATTTAACGTCGTTAACGACTTCGTTTTGCAGGAGAAAATGTTCGTTCGCTTTTTAGCCAGGTCTTCCTGTTCATCACACTCTAAACTCAACACGATGATCTCACTTGAAAATAGTCTCTTTCACGTGTGGCGGGCCGTAACATTTTATTTGGAATATACGGTTAATCAATGGCACAAATATTTAGCAGAGTTATGCAGAGTGACTAGAGAGGTGAGAACAAGCCCCACAGGGAGTAAACGCTTACTTGTTATTTGCGTCGATCGGATGCGAAGCACGACGGTAATGTCCTTGTATTTACCGAATGACAGATTTACATCGGCAGGAAGCAACATAGTTTAGTCACAAGTGTTCAAATGAACGTTTTTGTGTCTGTCGGACACCTTTTTCTGTCGTTTCTGAAGGTTTTCATTCAACTGATCACGAAGAATTAGCATGTGGTGTTTACACTTGCAGCTGTCGCAATTGTTCACAACACGAAGACTAACTTGATCACTTGAGTCAGCAGCCACTTTTCTTAACAACAATTGATAGAACAGCACTTGCTCAATGGAGCAAACGGAAAATCTTCCGTAATCTGCTAACTTGGTTACCGGACGGTTGAGGGACCAGCGGAAGGGTCAACGTAGAAAATTACACATTAAAATAGGTAATTAGCCTACTGTATAAAGCTGGGATGTTTGGGGTTGCTACTGGGATACAGGTTGATTACCAAGATGCAGTGGAACATTTTCCATACACGCTCAGAGGTTCCGTTTGGCTCAAATTGGCTGCATAGCACTGCACCTCTGTCGTTGCTTCCAATACAGGAGAAGCATCGTCCATTTGGCTACCAAACTATTTTAATTTAGCTAATATACCCTAATTATTGTTATCTTAACTAACTTTTAATAGTAAACTAACTTAAGTGACTGACTGCTTGTGTACGTTGACTGGAGCCAATAAGTTTTAAACGGTGCTGTTGCTTGTCGGCTGAACACTTGCTACTGGTTCTGGTAGAGCTGAGCAAAAAGAGAGGAGCAGCTCGCAGCTGGTAATTGATCGACCGTGGTGTTGTAGCGATCAGTTCCCGGTCAGATTTGGATTTTTAATTTGGTATGTAATATTGCCCACTAATGCAAACACTGGACTCGTTAGAAAAAAAACATTTTTGCCGGCCCCCTAGCCAGGCCGGCTAAAAATGGTTCCTTTTGCTGTAGAAAGTACTATACCTGTCAATTTTTGCATTACTGTCTCAGTGATGCTATTGGTTGCTTGAGACTTAAATCGCTACCGCAGTGACCCAACCACGCATGTGCGGTCCTCCCTATATAAGAGCGGCGGCTACGCGGGCTCACCATCTCTTTGTCTCTCGATACTGTCAAAAGGTGACTCGAGGGGGAGGCAGGGAAGGCCATAAGGCATAGTACTTTCTACAGCAAAAGAAACCATTTTTACCAGCCTGGCTGGGGGCCGGCAAAATGTTCTTTCTTTGTGCTGTGAAAGTACTAAACCTGTCAATTTTTGCATTGACAAGCTGACCTCGTCATGTTAGGTGGCGGGCACCTTTTGACCGAGTTCCCTGAGGTTCTGAGGCGGAATGTCACCTGTGTTGATCTGAGTAAGGGGTACTGCGGAGAGGAGCCCTTGAGAGATGTTAACCTTCTAAAGTAAGTTATGTTACCCTTAAAGTGTGTATTGTTTTTTTTTTTTTTTTTTTAAAGGGAAGATGATAGAAGGAGGTGACAGTTACCTTGGTCGGTGTCGATCTTCGGGTGGCATCTCCACTTGGTTCAGCATGGGTGGTTCAATGGCAGGTCTGGGGGTGGTCACAGGTTTGGAGGAGAAGGAGTGGAGTGTGTTGATATTCCAGAATTCAGGGTACCGTATTTTTTTTTTAAGAGATTCGGGTTTTGGAGAGGAACTTTGCGTTCAGTGTAGATGATTCAAGGTTGGAAAGAAATTTGGAGTTTTGAAAAGTGTCCATAAGGCTAGCCGGCCGTTGAGTGTGTTGTGTTCGTAAGGCCACCCCTTGAGTGGGGAACGCGGGGAGGCATTAGGAGGAGAGTGGTGAGGAGGCTGAAGTGAGGAGAGTTCCATGTTTCCAAAGGTATGTTTCAAATTCCTTGTTTTTTGTGTGTTTTTTTTATGTAAGAGAGAGTGAAAGTTCAAGGCCGGCTAGTGTACCCGTTTCCTTATTGGTTTGGTGAATGGTTGGAGCACAGTCCCATGCAGTAGTTCCTGGCTTTGGCTCTGCAAGGGTCGCAAGGAATGCCAGAGGTTGGGGTCTTGGACAGAGCAACCATGTTGGGGAGGAGTGGGATTGAGTTTGTTGAGTCGTCAAACTGCCACAAGGAGTATGCTTGGAAGTTATGAAACATCGTGGTGGTGGTCATAAACTTCCAAGCTTCCGAGATGTTTGTTTGCTGAAGGGCACGGATTGCTTCCGGGTCTTGTGGATTTTCGGAGCTGGAGAGAACAGGATCAGAGAACAGGATCAACCGGACGGTATGGAAAGGTTGGTTTCAGTCATGGGTCTGAAAGTACGGAAATGATGGCCGGGTGTTGGAAGCGGCCAATTCGAGGGTAGGATGGACGGGACTTGCTGAGGTCTTCGATTGGGTGCAATGTAGTCATGGTATTTAAGTTGAAGGTGGATTAAGGCCTGTGTGAGGATTTTTGTTGCGGAGGGCTTCGGAAAGGACGTCCGTAAGTTGCTTGAACTGGCTTGCGTTTTGTGACTTTAGGGAATGAACTTCGGCGGAGAGTTTTGTGATTGTTGAGTGCTGTTGAAAAATGACGTTTTGAAGATGTAGTAAATATGGCTTCACCTTACGAACACTGGCTTTGTATATACTGTTTGCGTACACGAATGTTCAGGTGAAGTTTGTGGCGTAGGTTAAGCACAGTACGTTCGTGGTCAACTTCCACAGCATCTTCAAGGTCCAATCCATAAAGGGAGGTGTCCTGTTGTGATGGAGCATCGTCTTTCCCCAGGTGTGCGTCAGATTCGGGGTGTGATGGAGAGATTGAAACCATGGAGGGAGACGTAGAATCCAAACGAAGGGAATTGTCAAAGGGTTCGTCCTGGCGAGGAGACATGGGGGTCGCAGGGATTTCGATGTCGATGGCGGGTGGGATGTCGAGATCGGGAATAGCCTCGACTATCGGTGAAGAGAGGGGATCCTCGAAGATGTCGGGATTTTTTGGGAATTCAGAAATTGGAGGAAGTTGTTCAGTTCCGGGAGATTGAGTGGAAGCAATACTAGCTGGAGTTCCAGATGAAACGGATGCCCGAATCCAAGATTGTTGCAAGAGGGGAGAAACAGCCTCTTGAGTGTTTCCTGGCGTGGGAGGAATTGCCATGACCGTGGAGGCAGGGGATTGAAGTGGAGTAGATTCGTCCCGGAATTTCTTGAGGGTAATTTTCTGTTGTTTAGCTTGACGCTTCCGAGTTGAGGATAGAAGCTGATGATAGGCGATAATCCTACCGTCCTTCAGTGGAATTGTACCACAGATTGGGCAAGGCCGGTCATAAAACTCACATTTACGATGATATTGGCACACTTTGTAGGGGGGGGGGGGTCAATGCGGAGGGGGTTGAGAAGGCCCGCACAATGGCATTGTCCAGGATCGTCAATTACGGGCGTACGCCCAAAATAAATGCCCTCTACATCTTCAAAAACTTTAGGCTTTTTAGTACAAACCATGTTGAAAGTCGTTAAGTGAAGAAACACGGTTGCGTAGGGCGCTAAGCAGTGAAATGTTGCCAACGACAAAGGTCGAGCAATTGTGCGGCGGAAAGGAGCCTGAAGCGGAAGGCGGATGTGAAGGGAGAGGTGATGCCTCTGGTGGCAGGTGCAGTAACTGGAACGAGTCGAAAGAGAGGTGAAATGTGGCTGTGGAGCCCAAAGCGGGGTGAGGAAGCTCGTCAAAGTGAAAATAAATATTGGGAGGCGACTCCTCGGGCCAGGTTAGTGTAGAATTTAGTTTAGTGTAGTGGTTTCTACATTGGGAAGGGTCGAAGAAAAACAGAGCGTGTAGTGATCAGTGAAATGAGTAGCACGGAAGAGGGAGAAGCGTTGGCAGGAATGAATCACCCTCTGTGCGAAGGCGGGAGCCAGGCGACAGCCTTACCAACGAAGGACGGGTGATCGGCGAGGCTGGATGATTCCGGGGAAACGCGGAGGGGAGCCATTTGATTTCAGTTCTTTCAGTTCTCGGGAAGACGGCGTGCGAAGGGGGGATGGGGTCGGCCGAAAGGCAAATCGGGTGACGATTGTCATAACGAGAGTGCCATGCTGTGAGGAACGTGATGGTTTGCCGTCCTCGGCGGGGGCAGGGGTCTGAGTGGGAAGACCGAAAGACACAACCATGATGTGTCCAGAAGAAGGAGAACAGGAGGAGCTTCGCTGTCAGTGGGAACTCCGAAGGGCGGATGAACAGTAAGAGATGCGGCCGGAGGGCGCTTGTAGACGAACCCGTAAGGCGGCCCTGGATTTGACAAGGGAGCCATGATAGCATCATGTGAAAGTAGGGCGTGAGGATAACCGGAGAGCGGTTGCAATTTGATAGTGGTTGGTCTTTCGGGCGGGGTGTGTTCGTGTGATGTAAAGATTGCCGTAGGGCGGTGTGGGTGGAGATTGTCCATTCGTATGGTGGGTTGGTCCCATGAATTCATGGGAAAGAAGCCCTGGTAGTGGTGCTTCAAAATGGATAGTGTGGGGACGACCGAAAGGCCGATAGATGGTGGATGTCCTTTCGGACGGTGTTAAATGGTCGTATTGTATGGTGTACCAAATGGACCCAAGGGGCCAGGGTGTCTGCGAGAAAAGTGTGTGGTAAGGAGGAGAACGTCCGTAAAGACCGGAAGACGATAGCGACCCATTCGGATGGTAAGTTGTTCCTTGGGGCAGACAGAAGGGAAATCCTGGAGTGGTTCTTTCTTAACGGAGAGAAACAGGTGGGGGCCAGGGGGGCTGGCAGACAGGAAGATGTAGGTGGTCCTATTGCACGGTGGGGATGGTGGTCCTTTCGGATGGTGTAAATGTAAGTCCTTTCGGACGGTGTAAGAAGATTAAATAACAGGTCACATATAGTTGTGTTAGGGTTTTTTTTTTTTGTTGCCCCAGAGGGCGTGTGAACGTGGGCAGAATTGAGGGTGGTTGCCATTCTGACGGCAGTCGGTCCCGGGAATGCACGGGGAACGGAGCTCTGTTGATTCCAGTTCCCATGAATGGCAAATGGTCGAACAAGGAACGTACGAAGGACAAGGAAGATGGTGGTTGCCCATTCGGACGGTGGGCTGGTCCCGGGAATGCACGGGAAGGGTTTCATGTCGTTTTCAGGTCCAACGTAGGGTGAACGGTCTTGACAAGGAGCGACCGAAAGGCGTGACAGCCAAATCGGAAGGTGGATCGGAGCCACACTGTTTTCGGATTCAACAGAGGACAGGCCTTAAGGAACGACCGGAAGGCAAGTAGCCAATCCAGAGGGTGGGTCGGTCCCGGGAATGCACGGGAAGGGAGCCACGATGATTTCGGTTCCAACAAAGGACAAGCAGTCTTACCAAGGAACGACCGAAGGCGAGTTAGCCAATGCAGAGGGTGGATCGGACCCGGGAAGGCACAGGAAGGGAGCCACGATGATTTCGGTTCCAACCAAGGGTGTGCAGTCTTACCAAGTAACGACCGAACGGCGAGGTAGTCAATACGGAAGGAGGATCGGACCCGCGAAGGGAGCCTGTTGTTTTCCGGTTCCAACGAAGGGCGGCCAACTTTACAAAGGAATGCCCGAAGGGCGAGGTAGCCAATACAGAAGGTGGATCGGTCCCGGGAGTGCACGGGAGGGGGCTACGTTGTTTTCAGTTTCTTCGGAGGGGGAGCAGCGTTACCAAGGAACGACCGAAAGGCGAGAAGCCAATGCGGAAGGTGGGTCGGTCCTGGGAATTCACGGGAAGGGAGCCACAATGTTTTCAATTCCAACGAGGGGGGGGGGGGCGGGCAGCCAGATCGGAAAACGACCGAAAGGCGAGATGCCAGTGCGGTAGGTGGGGCGGGCGAAGGGCGCGAGGATCCCGCAGTTGCGGACGAAGGGTGAAGAACCAACAGAACAAGCGGCCGTATGGCGGCTTGAGACAAAGAGATGGCGAGCCCGCGTAGGCGCCGCTCTTATATAGGGAGGACCGCGCACGCGCGGTTGGGTCATTGAGGTGGCGAACGTCTCAAGCAACCAACAGCATCACTGAGGCAGTAATGCAAAAATTGACAGGTTTAGTACTTTCACAGCACAAAGAAACGCCATTACTGAATAGTATTACTTTGAATATTATGGTTTAGTTGAAGTGAAAAATCTATCATTCCAACTATCGGCAAATAACTAAATCTATCAGCTGATGAGTGAAATTGAATGAACCATCAGTGTCGAGGTAACGATCCATCAGTCGTACACTAACAATTTTAATATCTTCTATCCACAGAACATGTATGGTGTACCACCTTTGCTGCAACAGAACAACGTTAAGCCCTTGCTTATCAACATGCTAAGCAAAGCAGTTGCTACCACAAACACTAATTAAAAATTTGTTATCCTACTTGCCTTGTCGCCAATCTTGGATAAGTACTCTGCTTTGGCCAGGTTGGCATCACGTACTTCCATTTCACTTAAATTTTTTTCAGCATCCTCAATTGCATCATCTAAACGTTTTATTTCAATAGTATTGGCATCCTTCATTCGTTTCAATACAGCCTGGTCGAGTTTCCAGTTGAGGGCCTTACATACTTCTTCATAAAATGGTGCCATATCTATAAAAATGGGAAAAAATTCTAAGCAATTGCAACAATACACCATAGACTACACCATTAATTCTTGATGGCCAGAATTGTTGAAACTAACTACAACGGAAAATACTTTATGTCAGGGATTAAAATAAGAATTTCATACTTGCGGCAAGTTTTACTGCGAGCAATGTTTACCTAGCGGCAAAAATTTTCCAGCATGCGGCAAGGGTGCAGAAGTTTGTACTGGACTCCAACGAAAAATTCACGGCGATGTCCCAAATTTCCGCATACGTTCACTATGTTAACAAACCGTATTTCAGAGAATTTCTGCAGTTCACCGACGTTTCCCATGAACTGATTGTTTGGGAATTGTTTGCACCCCTGGCTTGCAGTAGTGACCCAAACAGTATGTAGTGGCTGCTGCTCCCCTGAGGTGCTGGTAGACAGCGCTAGTTGTGGTCTGTTGCGGTTTCAAGTCAACATACTTCTGGACTTAAATTCGACTGACTTTTTGCAGCACTTTTAAATTGTAACGTAGCTGTTTTTAAGGCCTAATTGAGGGTCCTAGCATTCTGTGTTTATGCTAGCAGTATGTTTAAGTTACTTTACAGTTTCGCTGCCACCAGAAAGGACAGTTCTAATCTAAATTATCCACATTAGGTTAAATAGACAAGTAACCAAGACTTTGAGACTGAGTGGTTTTGTTCAGTCTATAAGAAAAAATCTTTTGGTATTTTACAGTGAAAATAAATGACAGTTTACATTAAACTTTGACTGGGTAGTTTTACATAAAACTCTGTTTTGAAATTGAATAAATAAAAATTCAACAGGTTTGTTTACATTAAACAATGAACAGAGTATCACACTCTAGAAATGGTCTTGTATAATTTTGACAAGGAGTTCTAACTGCAGTTTCACACTTGCAGTTGTTAACTAGAATTTCACATTTACAAACCGTCAATCGGCGGTGACAGTAGAGAGAACTTGACATAATTACAACGGAGAAAACACACTAGCACCACCTTAACTGTAGTGATTAGAAAAAACTACACTTGAATTTCGAAGAAACGGCCGTTCTTCTTTTTCGGAAGTATCACAATAACGAAAATAAAAAGCGTTTGACTACATGCTGTAGCGGCTGGAGCAATAAAAGTTTAAATGTCAAGCATGCGCGTCTGAAATACTGATCTTTATGTGTCTACCGCGCCGTACGAGGATGGCAGCTGTTGGAGTGGATGCAGCTCCCACTGGTTGTCGAGTTTGTCGGCCAACTCTGGGACGATTATCTTTTCGAATTGCCCAGCAGTCTATACCAGCGAAACCACAAGACAATTGGAAGTCAGACTGCTAGAACACATAGAGCCACACGACGAGGAGAGAAACAAAACGAAATTGCTCAACATAAACTCAACACCACACACGAAATAGCATGGGACCAAACCACAGTCCTTCTCCATTCAAACACCAAACAGGAAGCTCATTTAAGAGCCCTTGAAATCTCTTGCCATCAGACGTTTGTCTCGTCGCCGTGTCCCCCTCATGAATTTGACGGGCCCAACGTATGAAAATGTCGAAAAGATAATCGTCCCAGAGTTGGCCGACAAGTAACCACAATGGGGGGAGGGGGGGTTTCCAAGTAAACAACGTGGCTATTGCATTGAAGAGAAGGCCCTTATCTCCAATGGATTGGTGATTTGCCACACAAGAATTTCTACGCATAGCATCTCACTCAGCCTTATATTGCTCTTATACTGTTCCTATAGCGACCTTAACGTCTCAGTTCCAGTCAACCAAACTGAATTTCCAGCATAGTGGTGAAAGATACCGCGGCTTGTCGTAGAAATCTTCAACAACGTAAAACTGCGTTTCCCTCACTCGTACTAAATTCATTTATGTAGTGTGTGGCTGAAATGTCGAGTGCTTCACTGGGACAATTCAATGCAGTTATGACCTACGTAAGCCGTGTATATTAGAGTTCCTTTGCTTCACGAGAATTTCAGAAAAAAATTGGACAGGAGGAGGAGGAGGAGGAGGAGGAGCTGAGGAGGCGGCCCTCACAACCCTCAAATGCAAATAAAACTGTATGATCAATTAATCCCAGGTCAGAATCTTGACCAAGATCTTGCAAGATCTTTCATGATCTTGGCAAGATGACAAGATCTTGCCAAGATCTTGGCAAGATGGCACAATCTTGGTTACTGAATGCAAGATCATGTCAAGACACCAGGATCTTGGTTATTGCATCAAAGATCTTGCCAAGACATCACAACTAGCCAAAATCTTGGTAAGACGAAGCAAGATTCAGTTCTTGGCAACATCTTGGCAAGAATTACTGGGATTTGATCTTGAACACATTCCTTGTTGTTTGAGTAGGTTGAGAATGAAGAGTCGGTTGGAATCTTTTCAACAATAATGATTTGTTTTAATTATGTTTCGCTGTAAATAAAAGCTACCACGTTCAGATAAAAATAATTAAAATGGTTTGATTTCATTAAGAAATGACCTGTACTCATCATATATCAACAGTTAGTGGTAGGTTTGGCATCTTTTGTAGGCCTAGGGCTAGGCAACAGACGTAATGCATTTACTAATTTACATTTGAAAATAAGGTTCTAAATAGACTCTGCAACCTTGCTTTCTTTTCAACCAGCTTAAACTTTTTTAGGCCTAGGTTATGCGGTTTCAGAAAATTATGAAGACCTTTTACCCCTTTTGCAAAATATATATTAGGCCTATATATAGATTTTGTTTTATTTTCTACTCCAGGAACGTTGATATGGTCTGTCAACGTGATGGCGTAGGAAAAAAAAGTAACCGAGGACATATAATCATCATGTTTTTGCCACTTCAATAGTTTTTTTTTTACGTTACGGTATCACTAGACTAGTTATTTTCAAACAACCACGCAAAAGCAGATTTTTCTAAGGCTGAGAGAGTTAGGAAGACAACAAAAACAAAAAAAAAACTGGTTTACTACAGTATCCTATAATTAAAAAAATTAAACCTTCCACAAAGTAATACGAAGATAAATTATTAATTAAAAATTAACTTGACACTAATAAATTTTTAACACTTTTCATTGCAGGGCTATTGGCTAAATTGACAAAACTCCAATTCCTTCATGACCAGTTAGGTATTTTAATAAAAATAAAAATAATAACAATAAAAAAAAAAATAATAATAGCTTTAAGGTTTTAAAAGCACAAGAGAGACAAATCAACCGTTTTCAAAGTCTTAATAGCACCATCACCAGACAATAATTGTTGTATTGTTTTGTGTAAGTAAAATCAATACATCTATAAATGCTTGGTAATTATTTACTGGCATAGTAGCTTAGAGACGACTGCGCGCTTGGAGTAGCGAAGGAGAAAGACAGCGCGAGCCGATCCGCGCGATTCGCTGAAGCTGATCACGTGATAGCCCTTGCAATTCAAACCGGAAACGTACGAAGTTAGGCTTAAAGGCACATAAATCCCTCCGTCCTGGCCGCTTTACTCATACGTCAACTGCGCTTAAATATAGTTCACACGACCGCGGCGCGCATTGCTCTGTGAAACAAGCATGACGTCACATCCGACGCTAGATCATACTCATTTCGGAGCTGCGACACATCGTACAAATGCTAAAAGGCAAAGATGGAGCGACTAGAGGTAAACAAACACTGGCGCAGATGACTGCACGTTATGATCATCAATGTCTCCTGTCTGTTGCTGCGGTAAAATACCCACACGTTAGTTTTATTTGAACAAAGTTGACCAAATAAAAGTTTCTGGGGGTCTTTATTATGTGTTGCTGTCGAAATTTGCGTCCTATTGTTGCCGACTATGTTACGTATATTAATTTATTGGCGATTTCAAGGAGGCATGCTTAGGGA